>JALPQI010008187.1:0-45538 GCA_025490895.1 Thaumatotibia leucotreta
TGGTCCGATAGGCGATGCACACATACACATGCACTCGCGCATACGTTTATTGTATACATAGAAAACAACGGTGGTAAGTACCTACATAGTATTTTTATAAAATTATACCAAAATTTAAACTAATTTATTATTTTTTATGTTTCAGGTCTATTTTCCTTTCAGGTCCAGATACTCGCGTCGTCTACATAGATACTAGTATAGCATCTAAAAGTGGATAGTCATGATTGAATTTTTTTAAAGGCATGAAAATCTCTGAACTTTTAATCGCTACAATAAAAAAATATAACTGCAGAGTGCCGGTTTAAACATTTCACAGTTGCGTGATGTAAAATTGTTTGAGTTTTTCTAGTCGTCATGTGGTTTATTTAATGACTTGTTTCATATATTATTACAGTTGCAGTGGGAACTAGAAGATTATGCAGGTCGCGTGCAAGAATATACACAAACTACGAGTAGTTTCAGCGCGGAGCGGTGCGAGGAGTGCTGCATTCGTGCCAACACGTCCTATTTTATTGAAAGCTACACATAAAGCTTGCTTTGGTTAAGTACCTTATGCTTATTCTATTTGGCACTTGAAGCTCGCTACTCGCACACTTGCTTCGGGGAAACACAGATCCCAGAACGTATGGCAGCTGGTATCATCGGAATTTGTCTGTAGGTACAGACATCGACATAGACTCGTATATCGTAGAGGCAACAATGTTATTATGAAGGTTGTTAGCAAGCAATCGACTCGTGCTTGACTAACACTATTTGAATTTGGAAGCTCATAATACATATTGTCTATGTATGATGAGCCTTCAAACTTCACTCGACTGACAGATCTTCAATAATAAACATGTTTTTATAAGCGAATTTAATTAAATAAATAGTGGTGAGAAAGAAGCGTTGTGCCGTTTGAATTAATGTCCAGGGCCCTCGAAGCAACCAAACAAGAGGTTATGGGCCCTTTGGAACACTAAGGAAGGAGATAATAATTGTGAAAGTATTTACGTATTATCATTTTAGTTTTGGCATGTAAATATTTATCAAAATTAACCATAGCAACGGAAGGTTGTTTACAAAATAAGCATAGCAACGAGTCAAGGAAAACCGCAAGTCAATTTTTTAAATGAAGATGAGCACGTATAGTATATATAAATGAAGAAAATTATGACGGAAAAGAATTGAGGACTTTGGACATTACATGAAGAAAATCGAGAAACAGGTACGGAAGCAGAACACAAAGAAAATAGCGGACAGGAAGAAGATCATATTGGAAGAGTCAATGAAGGTCCAGTAGGAGATAAATTGAGGAGAATAGGAAGAAGTAGAAAAATCGAGAAGGAGATATATAAGAAAAGTTGAAAGAAGAAGTGGTATATGTATAAAATGTTTGAGAAGGAGAAATATCAGAAAGAGATAAAGGTAGAAGAAATATGGAGAATTTTCGAGAAGGCGATGCTCATTTGAGAAGATTGAGTACGGAAACAAATGAAGGTGAAACAAATGAAGATGTATTTTTTAGATGTATTTTATGATGGGAATGAAGATTTTTAAATAATGGTGAAGATGAAAAGCGAAATATAGTGATTAAAGTGAGTTGTTGAGTGTAGTTTAAGTGCGGGCTAAAGTGAACGTTACAAACTAATTTTCGAAAAATATGGGGTTTTTCTTTTTATAACTATCGTAGTATGTAAGTTTTTTATAGGGTGTGTAAATGTATACTGAAAGAAGACTTAAGGATTCCAGAACAAAATAAAGTAAGAATTAAGGGGGTGATTAATAATGATTCACTTAAGGGGGTGTGTGTGATAGTAACTGAATCATTATTCGTCAATTTTTTGATTTATACCCTTAAGTGTTCTTTTCTTTTCTAAATGTCTATTTTGAGATAATGGTATTATTTTTGTATTTGTGTTTATCTTTAGTAGTTGGTGTTTCTTTCTAGTGTCTATTTATTTGAGATAGAGGTATATATTTTTTAGTGATGCTGAATTTTTTATATCGTATGGTTTTAATAATTGAGAAGGACGATGTATCGAGTGGGAGTAAAATGAGTGAAGAAGAAGTTTAAAGGATAAAAATAGATGGAGGTATTTGTTTTATATTGGATGTATTTAATATAATAATTGAGGTTGACGAGGAATGAGGTTGAGGACGTATCGAGTGGGAGAGAATAATAAAAGACGAAGATATTTTATATTGTATGATTTAATAAATGAGGAGGAAGTATCGAGTGGGAGAATAAGAAGTATTATATTGTATGTATTTTATAATTGAGGAGAAGATTGACGTATCGAGTGGGAGAGAAAAAAAAGTAGAGGAGATGTTTTATAGTATAAGTATCTATAATGAAGATTGATGTATTGAGTGGGAGAGAAATAAAAAGACAAGATATATTATATTGTATGTATTTTATAATTGAGGAGGAGATTGATGTGTCGAGTGGGAGAAAACAGTAAAGTCGAGAAGATGAATAGAGGATAAAGGTTATTAGTAGTTATTTATATATTGGTACAATGTGTCGAGCGGTGGAGAAAATATGAGGAGTATGAGGCGAGTTGAATAATGACAAAATTTATTTATTTATATATTAATCGTTACGTATTGACGAGTAGAAGCGATGAGTGAATGTGTAAGAATTTGAAAACTGTTATTTAGACATGTATTCGAAATTGTTGGATAGGAGAGTAGAATGGTAATAACTTTGATTATGATTTGATTAATTTGATGTTGTTATTTAAAATTGTTTTATAATCTGATGTAGTAATGTTTGGAATTTTTTTGTTTTTGGTAATTAGAAGTGTTTGTAATAATACGTCAAGCAGAGTCGATTGAGGGGGTGTGTTATTATGAAGGTTGTTAGCAAGCAATCGACTCGTGCTTGACTAACACTATTTGAATTCATCATACATATTGTCTATGTATGATGAGCCTTCAAACTTCACTCGACTGACAGATCTTCAATAATAAACATGTTTTTATAAGCGAATTTAATTAAATAAATAGTGGTGAGAAAGAAGCGTTGTGCCGTTTGAATTAACGTTCCAGGGCCCTCGAAGCAACCACGGAATAATAAAAACAGTGGAAATGGCATAAGCCTAGACTACTATCAGAGCCGATGTCGCCAACACGCACACTGTCGTACCGTTAACTACATAGATATCGCGCACGTGATTGGTCGTAATATTTCATCATAATTGTAATAAGAACAAATGCCAGTTAATATACTTTGAACCTTATGTCTACAGCGTAATGTTTACATTTGATTGCGTCAATTGTTAGTTATGACGTATTTAAACGAAAAATGATAAAAGCATAGATAGTTCTGCCACCTAGCGTCGAGTAGCCAATGTATAAAGCTCCGATAATTCCGCCACTCGACACTAGGCTGCAGCACTTGTCTATGATAAAGTAGCGTAGGAAATAGTGATGTTTGTGTCGCGTGCACAGCGGGTTATCGATAAAAAAGTAGATGATAAAGTATGTGCACGGTAGGCCCAATAAACTATTTTTCAACACACTTGCTCGTAACGTAGGTATTAATTCATTTAATATACAGGGTGGAAATTCCTTTTCGGTCAGTGAGGACAGGTGCTAGATCCAGAGTAGCTACCCGAAAATGGTCTGAGAAGACCGTCCCTCAATTATAAATTAATGAAAATTGGCGTTTACAGATTTTGGGAAAAACATACAGGGTGTGAGAAAATAGTAATTTGTGACTAATTTTTTTATGCCAATCGATCCTTTTTCTGTTCAGGATCAAAAGCTTGTATGGGACCAAAAATTTTCGGCTTGAAAAGCCGCAGATCGAGATTTAATTTAGCTTTTTTGTACATTTCCGTAAGTTGACCGTTAGGAAACTATTGGTACTGGATAGGAATATAATCGATTGACATAAAAATATTAAACGTGAAAAATACAATTTTAATTTTTTATACACTTGCTTTTAATCCTGAACAGAAACAGGATCGATTGGCATTCAAGAAAAAGATATGTCAAAAATGACCATTTTCTCGCACCCTGTATGCTTTTTCAAAATCTGTAAACGGCAATCTTCATTACTTTAAAAACGAGGGAAGGTCTAAAACCATTTTCGCGTAGCTACTCTGGTTTTGGTAGCTACACTCACTGACCCAAAAAGAATTTCCACCCTGTATATTAAGTATAGATAAATCCCATTATTATATAAATTAAATTAGTTTAAATTTGAAAACCACATAATTAAGCTTACATTAATATCAAATACTGCAAAAAAATAATATCGATAACTTTATCGACAACACCCCGTGACCTTTTTCTACGGGTCAACGGACGATCGAGTAGCGAATGTTCTAGTATTTTGGCGATGTAGCTTCGCTATTCGCTTATGCGAATAGCGACCTTACTGCATTATGATAGAGTTTATTTTTGTGAGGCTCATTAATAAAAAACGTGTCTCGCGTAAAAAAGTTACAAATGTATTAAAATCAAATTAAATAATACTTAGCGATGGTAAGAAATGCCACCATTGGAGATGTTTTTGGTGCTGCTTTTATTTCTGGACTCCAAAATGGAGCAAGTGAGCATGTTTGCTAGCTTTTTCCTTTTTGCACAGGCAACCGTTACTCACGAATCGCTGCGTCGATCTACGGCCGAGTCGCGCGGAAGTTATGACCCACGGGTCCAATTTGTGGCACACGCGCCACGCCCCCTTTACACTTCTACTGTTTTTTCTGTTCTGTGGAAGCAACCAAACAAGAAACAATGGTCGGAATAGTTAAAGAATTTTTCAACTGGGTGTTGCTTGTCGTTCAGTGTTTGATTCAGAAAGCGCATCTACCTAACAGCATGGCTTATATATCCTGTTACACATAGTGTTAGGCAATTAAGATTCAATTTCAACTGGTAGGCGGTGTCAGTACTAAGTAGTGACCGTCAAAGAGACCACACAATTACATCAAACAGGATTCCCGCTTAGTGTTTCCGGAACGCTGTATCGCTTTTCCAGTTGAAACAAACACAAATGTGATTTGAGTGTCGTTGACCTTAAATAAGGTCCTTTAGGTATCGAGTATTCTACATGAAGTGGGAGACTTATATAAAACTCCAATAAAACTCTAATAAAAAAGCCGAATTGGCTGCCTAATAAAGCCCTCAATATCCCGCTCTAATACAAAGAATCTATTAACAGTAACCTTAATGAAGTGTCGATCCGGTTCCTGGTTGTTTCTTAAAACTTATTAGCGGTCAAGGTGGTTATTAATCTACTGATTACCTGAGCATGATCAATCTGCAGCAGTTTTTGGGCTCTGCTGGGAGTCATGGCAGAGCGGGCGCTCTAGGTGGTCACTCTTGTCCTTGCACTCCTTCACCAGAAGATCTCTTCTTCTCACGACTTAGAACCACCTCATATCTTTTTTTTTTTGACGCAGGGGAGAATGCATTTACGCATCATCAACCCGGGCTGGGGGAGCCCATGATGGTATGTGGGGCTCGCTCCTCCAGGGAGAAGAATACCCACTAAACTTCCCTGCGACGTTGCCCTCTCTTCCATTATGGGGAGCATCTTGGGATCGGTGGCCTCGTGTCTGAGGGACATGACTCCTATGAGGTATTCTTCCTGTCACTGCTGTCCAGTGTGTGGCCGAAGAATTTAAGGACTCTTTCGATGCAGATGTCAGAAATCTAGTTGTGATACTGAGCCAGAAGATAGCTGGCCCCAATTTCACCACATTGACAAGTGCTACAATTGTAAATTTACTGTTTCTCCAATCTGAGGCGTCTATTCTATAGGCTACAGTTACCGTTTGCCATCGGAAGGGCCGAGCGTTTGTTTGCCACCAACATAAAATTTACTGCAGGAACTTTAATAAATTAGCAGTAAATAAATAATTACTTTTTTGCGAAGCAAAATTACAATTGTCACAAAATCACTACAATTGTAGCGAAATTCCGACATATGCCGAACCTCATGTCAAGATTGAATGAGAATTGTACTAAACCTTGCTACAATTGTCACGGGTTACGGAAAATAAAAAGTAGTTTATTAACAATTTACTAACGTTATTAGTAATAATTTTATGTTGGTGGCAAACAAGCACATGGTCCGTTCGATAGTAAGCTGTAGCCGTAACCTACGGAGGCCTGTGACGTCAGTAACAGTGATATTTTACAATTGTCATACTTGTAATTATGGTGAAATAGGCCACTGGTGGTGAATCCACTGACAGTTACCCGAGCATGACGAGGCGAAAGCAGTTCTTGGGCGGCGGTGCGGAGTCGTCGCCGGTCGCACTGGGCCCGGGCGGCGGGCTGGCCCTGCCGCCGCGCCGGGCGCCGCCGCCGGCCGCCGGGCGCTCCGCCTCGGGCTCCAGCTGGGCGGCGCCCCGGCGGCACAGCCACGACGTGCCGCATTTGTCCTTCGACTCCTCCTAGGAATGGATTTAATTCAGTAAAGTGTGGTAAATGTACTAAGGGAACATACCCATACTATGTGACCCTTTTTAAGCGTTTTTTGACAAAGCTTCATCAGCTTGAGTTTTCCAAAAGTCACGTGACAAGATACCAGACCCCCCCCTCCCCCTGGTGACCAAGAGTGGTACTTTGACGGACCCCCTCCCCCCCCCCCCCTAAACAGGTCACGTAGTATGGGTATGTTCCCTAACGATAAAATTGAATCCTGACCGAGAATAGGAGCTTGTCATAGTAATGTTAGAAGTGAAATAGCAGCAACTGTCGTACAATTTGATTTTCCTATAGTGAGTCAGGATATAATTTTGTCGATAGTCGATACACAAGGGAAACAAGACGTGTCTCGAGCTCGAGCAGGTATAAGTGATATAAGCTTACTGCGAATTTCGGAAGTCTTACTGCGAATATCAAAAATTTTAATTTAGATGCATTGATCAATTATAAGAAAAAAAATGTAAATGTTAGTCAGGCAGACAAAAATAGGGCGCTCAATTCTCCAATCAACATTTCGTAAGCGTAATAGGACTGAAAGTTGAATTAAAACTCATAATAAATCTGCTCGAAATATAGAATTTACCATGTTTGTATGTATATGATTAATCGATTGATATCAAATATAATATTGTAAATAGATTAGCATCTAAGTACTTCACAATGTAGATTTATCGCCCTTTGAAAGTTGCGAACTATACCATTGAGGTAGTTTTAAATTTTTTAACACAAGACGTAGATAAATTCTAGTCATAACAGCCTCTGGTAAGAAATCTCTCATTGCGAGTTCTTTATTCTGAGAAAAAACCGGATTTTCGAAAAAAAACTGATACCATGTTCTTTCCATGTATGTACAGACACCGGCGATATCTTGCGCTGTGAAGTATTTGATAGAACTTTATTTTTACTGACATAACAGCGTGTCACATATTTTTGCGTCCTTCATAGCGTAAAATACCTTCTAGTGTCGGTGACTGTACTTACCCCTCAGCAGGCCTAGCCAAGATGACATTATTCAATCGTATACGATACGCGATAAGCGTCACTAATAAGTGCATCAACCCTTGTATTTTCAAATACCATGGTCCGATGCCACTTCAAAGTGTTTTACATAACACTTTGAAGTGGCATCGGACCATGGTATTTGAAATGGATAGTACCTCCGGCGCGAACTGGCAGCGGCGCGGCTCGCGCTGCCGTCCCGCCGGCGACAACGCCGACTTTAGCGGCGACGGCGGCGCGCGCACCGGGCTCGGCGTCGGCGTCGCGCGCGCCGGCGCCGCCTTCACCGGCGAGTGCGCCGTGCCGTTCAGCATTGTCCCACCACTAGTCCATTGACACTGTCACTTCACTGTGTTCATTTTTGTTTATGCTAACTCACTAAAAACAATCAAAATAAATAAGTAAAAGAATAAAAGGACCATGGGCAGCGTTGTATGGAAAGTGGATCAAAACCCAATAGAGCTGAAAGTTGTGTCATTATTTCATTTAATTATCTGGACGCTATGTATGTCTGATTCCATTGATAGACTGAGGTATTTGTATTTTATTCAGAGTAAATATGATGATGATCAGTGTCTGGACGACGGGGATTTATTTAAACAGTACACGCAAAACGCCTTACTTATATTAAAATTATCCAATGGAATTCAACTTCGCGCTTTTAGAATGAAATAAAGTACATAATCAGACCTTTTTAATAACGATACTCCTTCGATAGCTTGTTCAATTTTTGTCCATTTTGACGAATAGGTAGTCCTTTTATTTAGATAAAGCACACATTGGATAACAGCAATAGTAGTCACAAACAGTAGAAAGACTGTTTATTATGTGACCACTGACTATTGTCAAATATATTCAAAATATCCTTTATGACACATTTCGGGTTGTTTCAAAGTCCATGAATAACCTTTCGCATATTTTCAGCGCAGTTATTTATGTATCTAAAATATCCTTGTGTTTAATAAATCCTATTTGCTAGCCAAAACAATAATTACCACAAACGAACCACTAACGAGACAGCCATGTTATAAAACAGTGAAACAGTAAGCCCTGTAGCCGCGAGGTGCATTATTTAATTGGAGATTTGACGAATATTACCGCCATTGTTATGGCTGCATTGCAAATGAAAACTAGCAAGCCAAATATTATTTCAATAAATATCGCACATTTCGGTTATTATGCAATATTAAAATTAGATTACCTATTATTACTTAGTCTAGGTAATATCTTTCAATTCAAACGAATTGCCAGGAAAGTAGGTGGGTCATTGTCAGATTTAGGTTATCTTTTTTTCAGTGGACATACCTACCTAAAGTTAAGGAATTCCTGTACTAATTTTATGTAGGATAAAACAATTAACGGTACAACTGGGTTCGCTGGTTTACAGCCCTATGCAATAAAATCGTAACAAAGATTTATACAAGCTGTTAAGTTTTGACCACCGAGTAGACAACTTTTGTTTTTCCGAGTATTAACTACTAATACTTACAGGTAATTAAGTATACATTTACCATCAGATATGCCGTGCTCAAAATAACTAAATATGCACTCTAACCACTACAAATAGAGGACTGCTCAGATGTTTCTGAGCAACTTGGCCGCTCCGATAATTATATCAGATAGCGACTGATACGATCGCGAAAAGATCCCGATTCAGTTTGAAATATTGGTTAAACGTATTCTTCTAAAAACATTATTGTTATGAGCAGAATACGCCACCGATTCGATTCCTTGGGGACAATGAGTGACTTTGTAATGTCCCGTCCCAGCCCCGGCGACCACAGGCGGCCGTTTTTAATATTTATGAACGCTGGGAACCGGCAGGTGTGGACGAAAACTTCCTTAATTCGTGTGACGAGTGTCGTCCGGGCCCTTGTCAATGGATGTTACACAAATATACGAAGTTAATCTTACTTTATGGGAACTAGCATTATCTTGTATTTGATTACAACCCGCGGCTACTCGTCTCTTTTTAATCAATATAATCGAAAAGAGTCGGGTAGCCGCGAGAAGACATGTTGCTTTCAATACAAGATGTCCTAATGCTGCAAGAGTCGGAAGTAATTTATCAAAATAAAGCACTAAAGTTCACAGCTATGACGTCGCAAGTAGATATCATGCTATCGTTCGTGTTTATACAAGTATTGGCGTGTCCCTAAAGCTTGTAACGTGGTTGAACTCTGAATGTTTTATAAGTGTGTCATTTGATGTCCCTTCCTAACACTTCCATGATATGAGTGCTACAAAAAATGATACGAAATATGTTCAACAGAGGCTTCACGTATAATGCGGCGACGGAATAAAGTAAATAAAAAATTACACCGTATGTTTATTTACGTGCATAGTTCGTTTGATAAAACAGGCCGCGTAAAAATGTCCATATTTGATGAGATGTACAAATGGCACAGGGAATTTCGGCTGCTCTCCAAATATTAAGTGGTGGAGGTTAATATGACGATTTTTGTCAGACAAAATCCTTCAGTAGGTACCTATAGGAAATGATACGGAAAAGGTAAATATCAGGACAACGTTCCAACCATAGAGTAGGTATATTGAATAATAGGTTCCAAGTAGACTATTCAATTAAAGTGTTTTAACTAGTACACAAAACTTTAAGTAGGTATACCTAGTTAATTACTGAGCTGGGGCTAGTTCTGGGAGTTATATAGGACTCACAAGTTAATTAAAACTTTTTTCCTGCTCATCGCCCGCATTAGAGTGATCACGTTATTATTTTAAACGCAAGTTGAGCGTCAAATGTCAGTTCACCTACCAACAAGCGAACTTCCGGCTTCAACTGTCAAAAACTTCAGAAAGTATGTAATTCTGAAACAACGGGGAAAAATAAGGCTTTTACTGTTCCCATGTTAACTCAGAAATGTTTAAATTTTCACCGGAAATTTATTTCATTCCGAAAAGACTAGGTATTTTTTATGATTATAGTTTTTTTTCAAGTTGGACGAAAGCTTAACAGATTAAACGAAGATGAACAAACAACAATATAGATACCTAGTCCCTATATGCCAGAGCATTTTTTTAAATAATGTTAATGAATGTGTACTTAAATAAATATTTTGATTTCAAATTCTTGAAAAGAGCCACTGATGTGAACGTATCCGCGCATACGAATGATTTCATTTATTATTGGCATTATAATTTCCCAATTATATAGTACGCATTTTTGTAGCGAACCATAAATGTTTGTACATACTGTATAATACCTAAACACGCAGTATTCTCCTCATAAACAACCCATAACCTAATTTATAAACAAGATGCCATGCCCCGAGACGGCTACGAATCAGAGGGCGTAACTTTTTGTGCGCTCATAAGGAATTGACGCCGCCGTAAACTCGTCAGTCGGCGTCGGCGTCGGCGATGCCGGTGCTGCATATTACATGCCACCGACAGTTGGGGACACTGAGTGTGCTATCAAATGTATAGTGGGCGTCAACTATCCGTCAGTGAATGTAGTTCCCCACTATCAAGTAGATATTCATAGTAGAAATCGTGAACAAATGCGAAAATTTACGAAACGAACCTTATTAACTCCTAAATTGTACCAACGTGAAGCACACACACGCATACAGTAAAAATAGTGGTTAATTTCGTTAGGTACGACTTTTGCTAATATTTCGAGTGTCATTAAGTAGGATTATTCTTTAGGTTTTAAAAATATCTGGCGTCGTGTGAACGCCCTTTGTGTCCCTCGTCATTGCCGAACCTCTGTCACTTCGGCACTATTTGTTAACATTAGCGGGCTAAGTGTTTCGAATGCTCCGGCGAGACAGTATAACTTTACTTAACCTTGATATCCTTACTACAGAGCTCGTACTACAGTCTATTTAAGTATTTATTGTACAAACACCCTCTTTCCAACTACCAGGATGCTTAGCCAAGTTGCCAATCGCTCACGCTTGGTAGCGTATCGTAGTTTTCCATCTCTGTCACTCTTTCTTATTAGTGCGACAAAGACCATTAGCTGCCTTTCGTTTACGATTGACGATTAAGCGTTAGCGATTGGCAACTTGTCTAAGCACCCAGATACCTATACTTTTTCACAGTTGTTACGCTTAGGACAGATTCAAGTGATTAATTCCTTGTTATCGACAACAAGAAGTTAGAAACGTCACAGTTGAAACCGGGTCAGTCCTGACACAGACACGAGCAGGGCAGCATTCACCAACTTATAATTGGATGCTTTACAAATCCCGAAATGTAATTTTATTGCTCACACTTAACACCGCTTCTCTGCCTGACCTTTCGTTGTGATGGAAAATTTCCAATGCCGGTCCCTAGACTCTTAATTATTTTTTACCACCGGGAGAGAAGCCTGGAACAAATACATATACAATTTTATACATATATATTTTACTAATGAGATTTCTAATATGGTAATGGCAATCGTTTTTTTCTAAAAGTTCCTGTTTATTATCTAGGTTGATAGAATGTACAAATACAGTATCAGTATCTTCAAAAAAAGAGTTTATACGTTCATAAAGGGTCGCTATTATGCATCCGACTCTTCGAGATTTGTAGGCGTCCATAGACTGCGGTAAATACTTACCACCAGGCGGTCCGTACGCTTGTTTACTACCGTCCTGGTATAAAACAACACAAACCCCGTATATTAGACAAAGCTATCATCTGCGCTAAGTAATTCTCAAGCTTAAACCGCCGATCGGAGTCTTGGCTCCTGCACGATACGGGAAAGTTCTGAGATGAACGAAGATTCTCACAATTAGAAAGTACTTTACAGGATACATTATTCTGCTTTAAAGACTGTATTAAGTGATTACAAAAGTGAAGGTCAGGCGTGCGGGGCCTAGGGGGGCCACAACCTACTAATGCAATTCAGGGCCTTAATCTGAATCGCGATTTATCAGTTCCATAGAATAACTGTCAAAGACGGACAAGCTGAAACTAAACTTGAATCACATTTAAGAGATCATAGTACCCCCCTTGGAGGCGAGTGCTTTGCGAGTGAAGTGAATGAGGACCGATATAATATGTAATAGCCCCGCAAATCCCCCCCCCCCATGCCGCAAGTGGAATACTGCTCCCGCCATATTGCTTCGGCTCTTTTATACTGCCGCCGTATTCTGAATATTAAGTTAATACCAATACGTTGATAAATATATCGATACCTTTGGGTTCAATTGTCGTAAAGGACATTTTGGCGAAAATGAGTTATATATACAGTTTTGTTCAGGATTTCAAGCGCTATCGATCTGTATAGTTAAAGTTTCGATATCTCTTAAAAAGTTGCCTTTACGACCAAGATTTTCTACCATGGACTTGCAAAAATAGCTTAGTGAATGGGGCGTAAATATCAAGTCATTTATTATAAATAATTATCTGTGTCGTAAAGGAAATGGACAAATAAAAATAGTGTCGTAAGTGACCTAATAAGTTATGTGTTGTCCTTTACGCCCTTACTTTTTTACGATTACTTTCTGTAGTTCTATGGCCAACTTGGGCTTAAAGAACAAGTTTTTTCGTCGTCGTCCTTTACGACCGGCACAAAATATTAAATTCTTATATTTCTTATACAATTACTATTGAATGATCCGGGTGGTAAAGGACCGATGTCATTTTTGTTGTTGTTTATTACCAAAAATTTGTTTATACACATACTAAAAAATGTATGGGAAGTATATGAATAGTCTTTCAGTGAGTATTTCTGAATCTTCCGTAGAAATAAGTTGAAATAAAATAATATCTGAAGACATTATAGTCGTATCTAGGAGTTAAATTCTAGAAATCTGTGCCTTGAGTACCGGGGAACTTAACCCGTAGGTATTCCTAGTTATTCTTTGTTGTAGTCTTACAATTACTACCTGTGTCACATCACATAAGCATGAACTACTTGAACAGTTGCTTATTAACTACGAAACCATTAGTCACCACCCCAACTATTCCGTGGTACGAGTTGGCTAAGGGTTTCAAGTGGTCAGTTGACGAAGTTGCGCCTGCAAGTTCAAGAAATACAAAGCAGCCAAGCAACAATATCTACCGAGCCGGACTTTAAAAAGATCGTGGAGAATGCGCTCCGCGTTAGTAGAGAGCAATTTGGCAACATGCTGAACGCCCGGCTGGACGGGATTGAAAACCGCCTTCTCCCTGAACCGCGGATGCGTCCGCCTCTAGCATTTGATCAGAGGCCAACGCAGCTCACGCCTGCCTTCTTGAGCACGCAAGCCTCGAGCTCTATAGCAGTCCAAGCCGAGCCTATACCGGAGACACCAATCGAGGCCCTTTCCGTCTCACCGGATGGGAACCAAGGGGGGAACTCAAAACCAAAAACCCGGAGGCGGAAAAAACCTAGCCTAGCTGCCAAAGAGGCGGTTGCTTCTAGACAGACATCTCAGGCGCAACCGATACCCTCGGCGTCCAACCCTCCAGCAGCCAGCTGGAAAGACGCCCTAGGCCGGAAAGCCAAAAAAAACGGTCACGGTGACTGCACCTACCACACGGCAACACCCCAAAACCACGACAGTAGCGCAGAAAAGGAAACTGCAACCTCCGCGCACAGCCGCAATCACTTTGACGTTAAAGCCGGAGGCGGTGGAAAACGGAGTCACGTACGAAGCGGTCCTGGCTAACGCCAAAAACAAAATAAAACTGGAGGATGTTGGCATTACTGCGGTCCGCTTCCGCATGACTGTGACCGGGGCGCGAATGCTGGAGCTACCCCCTGACACGCCCGATGCGAGTACAGCGGCAGATGCCCTTGCCAATAAGTTACGGGAGGTTCTCGGCGCCAGTGGAGTCCAAGTACGAAGGCCGGTAAAGTGTGCAGACATACGTGTCACTGGGCTGGATGACTCTGCAACCCCCGATGAAGTGGTGGCAGCTGTGGCCACGCAGGGGGATTGTACTATTGACGCCATCAAGGCCGGCGTAATCTCACGCAGCCAGAGTGGCTCTGGGTCAATTTGGCTGAGTGTCCCTGTAGCCGTGGCAAAGAAAATTGTCGATATTGGCCGGCTTAGAGTTGGGTGGGTCTTGGCAAGGGTAGTTCTCCGTAGCCTAGTTGGTAGTGACCCTGCCTACGAAGCTGGAGGTTCCGGGTTCGAATCCCGGCGAGGGCATTATTTGTGTATTTATTTATTACAAATATTTGTTCCTTGGTCATGGTTGTCTATGTATTTAAGTATCTATATGTATCTATCTATTATATATATCGTCGCCTGGTACCCACATCACAAGCCTTAATTGAGCTTACCGTGGGACTAGGTTGATTTGTGTAAGATGTCCCAAGATATTTATTTATTTATTTATACGTTTAAATTACTATTGAGACAGCGCAACACTGAAACAATAAGTTTAAAATTGTTGCATAAATGTTATATAGTTTTGAAACAAACAGTGTTTCCATACTTCTAAGTTGTCTATTTCTTTGTTATGGCTAAATATTTAGAGAAAATATACTACAACTCTAATCCGGCTTTCATTCGCCATATTTCCTACGTTTTAATAAATTTAAGTTTAAATGTGTTTTGAGCAAAATAAGCGGAGAACAGTCGCTATTTGAACCATTTCGCCTACATTTACGCCCCAAATTTGTGAGAAAATTATCTAAGACCGTCATTTACGACCCTATCAACTCTGATTGCTCAAAAAAATCGTGGGTGTAAAGGACAAACATAGCATTTTGACGTGTCCTTTACAACATCTAATTTCTAAGCCGTTTAGCTTATCACTACGATTGCTACACCAGGTCAAAGATACCAACAATCTGCATTGTTTTCATATACACGTCACAAATATAGGTCAAAAAACAAAAAAGTTATTGACAGTTTTCTAAAAAAAAATTAATTTTTTGCTTCTCCTGAAAACCTGCATTTTGTCCTTTACGACAATTGAACCCAAAGGTATCGATATGTCGCACCGCCTATTCGCCTATTCGCACCGCCATTTTCTGCTTTGCCCGAAGGTTAACTGGTAGAGAATGCCTTGTAGCATTAAGTCCGCCTTTTGTACAATTGTATTTTTCTTTTTGTGCAATAAA
Source organism: Thaumatotibia leucotreta (assembly GCA_025490895.1). Classification (NCBI taxonomy): domain Eukaryota; kingdom Metazoa; phylum Arthropoda; class Insecta; order Lepidoptera; family Tortricidae; genus Thaumatotibia; species Thaumatotibia leucotreta. Next base: position 15,443 of record JALPQI010008187.1, read on the forward strand.
GATTAAATAAATATATAGTCTATGTCAGTGTCACACTCATAAATGTCTTTGTCTGCTCTCGAAGTGAACAAAATATATAGGATGGCATCTGAGTCGTGGAGCAGAAGTGACCTCCACGACCGAAATGTCACCCTGTATACCTCTGTATACTATAATCACACGATCCTTAGAGCCTATTTTCATGAAGTCTTTTAAGTTTTATTATTGAGAGCGGAATGATAACATCATCAACCTATCTCAGGTCACTGGTGGACGTAGGCCTCTCCTTTTAACTATGCGTATGGACGCACTAGGAGGTAAATGCCCATAATCGCCTCGCTAGGCAAACGGGCTGGCGATCGCAGTAGCGTGTCCCCTGTGATGACTGATGACGCGCTGCTCATCATAAATCTTCTAGAACCGAATGGTCAGTGGCACTTCAATCCCGTAGTCAACTCTTACGACACCCGCGGGCAGAGTTGGCGTGGTGACAGTGGCTTTCCCTTGTACATTTTCTAAATAGTAAACAAGCAAGACAACCAAGCTCAGACCTTTTAATGCCAAATAAACTACGCCTTCATAATTGTTCATACAGGCTATTGTTTTCAAAGGACTTCTGTGGGTCTCATTCATTACAAAATAACACCTAACGTGTGCAATATGCTTAAGAAAGATATTGCTTTAATATGCCCAAGTGCTTAAGAATAAATCCCCCTAAAATGCGCGAATTGTCTGTGTGTAATTAAGAGATTTCGATATATCGCTTCTCAAGCGCAAATGTTCTAAATAGGATGCGTTAACAAGTATAATTAAGTTTAAATACGATTGTACCCTTACGTGTGAATTTAATTATAAGAAAGGGATGCTGAAAATATCTCCAACGAAGTGCCGGGAATAGAATAGCTCCCGGTTTTAAATACTCCTACCGACTGAAACTCAATGGGCTATTTATAGGACAATACATTTTAGCCGGAACGGTGTTTGTGGTATTCAAATATTTCGAATTAAATTTTAATGGGTACAACTTTTTGTAACTGCAAAAAGTTGTCGGACAAATGTGGCAAATTTGGAGATTTTAATAATTGTGTGAAAGTTTGAATGGATACATAATCAAGTTAATAGGTATATCACCGACGAATGTAAATACGATTACCAGAAATATGTAAATTATTATACTTAGTGAGTTTTTATCAGTGAAGATACAAATGCTTTTAGTTTCAAACATAATGCGGCTTATACTTAATTGCCGTTTCATAAGAGTGATTTATCAAATCTCTTGTAAAACTTGAATCCCCAATCGTAAACTTTGTCCAGACAAATAGCAACTCGAGGATAAAAACGGCACTCGACTTCATTGACGGAATCCCGTTTGTCCCCGGACTTTAGTCCAACAAGACTACGCAATAATAAAGAGAAATAATGTGAGAGAATGATGTATCATTTTATGTCAAAGAAGTGAAAATTATTTGTAACATGTCAAAGGCCCCCCTTTCCATGTTAGCAGTATATTAAACATAATAGTAATCTTTTTTAAAGTCGGTTAAATCCACACTAGTGTCAGATGACAACTGTAATAACTAAAATCTTTCTCATAACACAAGTACGCTTTATCGTTTGAAATCCTAGATGAATTCTCGGAGAGCTTAGTCATTTATAATAAACCAATTTACTAAGACACTTAATTAATAGAATAATTTGAACCTTATTTCAATGTCATAGAGCTTGTACCGTATAAATTATTGTCTTAAAATCAGTTTGGTTTCTTGAATGTGACGTGATACTTAAAAAGAATGCCGCACGCGAAAATATTCGTTACAAAACTGAACCTTATTATAAAGTATTAAAAAAGGGCGGACCTATGAACTTGCATTCATATAAAAAAAACTAAAATGTTTATAATAAAAATTATGGAGTCAAGCCCAATAGGCGTTTATAACTAGACGTGTTCACACCCATTGATTAGGTCAAATTGGACTTTATGTTAATTAAGAAACAAGATCTAATCTTTGTAAAGTTTAAACGGAGTTATGAAATTCAGTATGGGTTTTCAAAATACCAATGGTATGCAAGAAGGTGTGAATAGGTCAGTGGGGAAGGGGTAGTTTAAAAGCGTGTGCACGAGCAAATTCAGGAGGATCGGTCGATCGGTTTTTGGCTTCTTGCGGAACGTTGGACGAAGTTCTCATAGTGCAGGTTTAGGTCATTCTAGGTTACCTGTATTATGTCCTGAAATATGGATTTTGCTAGTATCTTGTGATTCTAGTGAGGTCTGGTTTTGGACGTGGTATAGGGAAACTAGTTGTGGGGTTTCATTTTGTTATTTTAAATAATTTTGTGCTAAATTTTGTGATTTTAATTATTTCATTACTTGTTGTTTTGTGCTCCAGAATAACGCTAGTGTTTGAAGTTTTAAAGTAGTGTAAAGTTTTGTTTTGTGCGTAGAGTTGTTCTTAATTTTAGTAGATTGTAGCTATCTCGTTTGTTTATTGATTTGTGCCCAGGCAAGTGCTAATATTTTAGAATATTGGTAAAGTTTAGGCTACAAATCAATAGGCTATTAAAAGTTGTAAATTCTTGTTTTCTACTTTAGTGCCATTCATTAATTGTTTTCAATATGTGAAGTTTTTGGTTTGGATTATTATAGTGATATTTAGCACTTTAATGATCTAGATTGGAAGTGTCACATATTATAGTTATTTAGTGATTAGTGTTTTGAATTATTATGGGTTAGGGAGAACTAGTTCAATCCAGCACAGTTAGCTGGGCAATTAGAGAGAAAGAACAGGTACCAGAACGGTGACAACGTCGGTTCTTGCTTTCTAATTAGCGTTCTTTAGTTTAGTGTTGTAAATATCTGGTGGGTCCAGACAGTTACCAGCATTTATTGAGACTGGTGTTTTACCCCTAAGTGCCGGACGATTTGGAAAGTCAACTCTGATTTTCTAAATTAGCCAGTTGCTTAGTCCTTTTTATCTATATATTTATATATTCACATTTATTCGTCAGTTTGTTCCTTTTCTGTCCCAATCCCTATCGAGAAGGAACAAACAGCACACGGGAAAATAGGGTGTTAGTCTAATGGAGTTTTCCCATCCGAAGTAGATAGCTTTAGCCTAGAATTTCCCATTGCACATCGGGAAATTACGCGTGTAAATTAAATGTGCACCACGGGTTGCTAGTTTGCAAATATTTCGGTAGAATAGATGGATAGTGTAGCTGTTAGGGCTAGGAATACTATAGGCGTAGGTTTTGTAGGATTCAAGTGATTTTCTAATCTTTGAGATGTATAAGCCATTACATATTTTCATTAGTTAGCTAGGTTCCGGTACATATATGGCTTTTTAATTTGTTTACGTATATTAATTACGGGTTTATGGGTTACATTTTAATGTACAATTAGCTAGGATGTAGGGTGGGTTTAGGGACAAGTTAGGATTTTATTACATATATTTATTTATGACACAAATAGACAAACCTGACATACTATTTGACAATTTATATTTTGCTCCTTGCTATTCTACTGGTAGTATAAAATATTGTGAGAAAATTAAAATGAATAACTCACAATATGTCGTAACGTTAGAAGCACTTTGTTTTTGAAAATGAAAAGAAAATATTTGTTTGCCCGTCTCTTAGCAGTGAGTACTAAGACTTCATTCTGTTTTCTGTGGTTCTGTAATTTTCCAACACGACCTTAAGAATACAAGGTCATACCTACTATCACAAATCATACTAGTAACGGTATGTAATTTTCAATGAGTAATTTACCCAGGCTAGATCGCAGTAAGATCGTAGTTTATTTTGGTCTGAAAGTATGATACAAAATGGCTACACCTACAGTTTGGATAATATTATTTCATTGAAACCAATACAAGAAATGTATTGCAAAAATTACAGAATTCTGGATAACTAGAGTGGATCTAATACTTCTGCTCCTACCAGTATTTTGTTATGTTAAATGTCCCTTTGCAAATCCTCTCATACAAGACAAGAAATGTCACAAAATAATGACAGGAAGGACTAAAAGGTCATGTCATTATTAAGTTCCTTCAGAACTTTAGTGCCTTCAGCACGGGGGCGGAATCCTGACCTTGCAACTGGAAGATGGATACGGATGCTGCGGGGCGGGGCAGTATCTCTAACCCCCAAATAAAAATATTTTCATTATAAATTTAATTTAACTTCTTTGTTTATATTGTGACATGTTATTGGACTATTTTTACATACTTTACAACATTCTTTCTACCTGACAAATCAACTATGACATAATTTACATCTGACATTTACCTTACCTATATTCTGACATATTATTTCTTATTTTAAATTATTTCTTACACTTAGATTAAATATGTGTCTTAAGATACTCAACTCTTATCTATATGCGAAAAGGATTTCGGTTACTGACAACGGACACAACGAAGGGTTTCTAAATACACACTAACGATCATTTGGCCAAATTACTGATCCAATTCAAGATATGAACTTTATTTATTTCGGTTTATTTGATTATTTATTATTAATTCATAAAGCAGTATTAGAAGTAGGTAATTAGAATTCTAGATTTTCTTATTAGAATTTTCAGATTTTATTTTTAATATTCAGGTGAAGTAGGTTAGGTGGTAGATAGTATATTGATATAGGGGGGGTTTAGTAAATAAAAGGGGGGTGCGTTACAATTGGTGCCGTTTCCGCAGGATATTTATAGTGAAAAATTTAGTTTATATTATTTTAATAATTATAAATTTTTGTTTGATACGTCTATTGTTACCTCGATATTATTTTTGTTATGTTAATAATGTTTCACCTGACTTCATTGATCTAAAAGTTACGTTTTGTTGTTTTAGGTTTAATTTGTTCCATTTATATTTTAATTTTGAGTTGCATATCTTGTTTTGGATCAAAATGTTGTTATAGTCGATTTGTTCAGACGGTCGATTATAACAACACAATTGTTGCCGTGTAGATGGATAGCATATTTAGGTATGGAGTTTTGAGTTCATTACTTAAATAATTATTTTCATATTAATTCCGAAAATAAATTCGTCAGTAGGAGTACATTCAATGCCAAGTTAGTCATAGTTATTACGTGTATTTTACGCCATTAATTCTCATTATTATATTAAAAAAAATAGATATATCTAGTTTTACCTTTCTGAATTTACTTAAAATAATTAAAATTTGATACACGGGGAGGCGTAACATATCAGTTTCCTCAATTTGTTGGTAGTTTCTTAGAATAATTAAACTTTTATAGACGGGGAGGCGTAAACAGTAATTTTAAATATAAGTAGTGTAACAATTATGATTTAGTTTTATAAGATTCGGATATTAATGTTCACTTATTCGAATGAACTATTAATAGATTTGAACTTTCAAACTTGAAGTTATCGTGATATCGGGTACGGTTAGATTGTTTATAAAAACTTGTCGCGACGACCACTTGACTTATTTCGGGTCTGTTATTGTTTTTAGTCGTTAAAATCATTAGCTCATTGTACAAAAAAGTGTTACGCCGAACCACTTGAACGCAGCATGAGTGTGCTTTTGTGAATATGGTATCGCTCAAAGAATTATTTGAATGTTTAACTTTTTGTTATTTATGATAGGTACACTTTTAGTGGGAATTTGAAATCTAAAATATTTTGTTTATGTTTGACATAGTTATTTGGCATTGGATTATAGGAAGTAGTGTATCGCGGTATTACGTTATTTGTGTTCCTAAAGTGGAGTGTTGGTCATGTAGGTATTATTCCATACGGCTACTGTAGATTAAGTTAACGTATTTTTATTGCATTTTATTTGAGTTAAGTAGCCAGTAACAAATTACAAGCGAATACATTAAAGTAATTAACATGCACATTTAAATATTACATTTATACATTTTTAATTTTACATAGATTTATAATTTTACATTTATAATTTTACAATAACTGTTCTCAGCATTTATGCAGTTCAGTTTTTATGATTATGTAGGTTAGTTTAATCTTTTAATATGTCGCACAATTTGTTTTGGTAGTTTATTTTTACGAAACTTTGCATTATTGTAGCAAAGTTTTCAATCGTCAGTTGAGCGCCTATTATTACTATTTTTAAAGTTTTACTTATGCGAAAAAAACGGGTTTACAAATAGTGCGTTAAAAGTTGTTTAGTTATATTGAACGATGTTACTACTATAGCATACTTTCACTATTTGTTTGCTTAATTTGAAAGTAATTGTTAACATAAATCATGAGTGATTTAAAACACTGTTCCAAGTAAGTTAACAAAAATAGAACAACGTTTTAGTTTTGAGGAAAATGTTTTTTATATTATTTTTAGTCAGAAAATTCATTACAATATACACAGTGTACCTATACTTACCTGAAGTGATGCGCGTAGGTTTCTATTTGCTAGAACGTACTGGCATTTCAATCATCGAGTAATTTACAATAATGATAAATTAGGTAAATACATGATTGCTTTTATTGGTACGGTATTGGTATCTTCTATGTAACGAAATATTCAAATTTGCCATTTGTTAACTTGTAAAATATAATATACACAAGTTAAGTAGGACTGTTTGTTGTATGGTTACTAAAAATGTTGATACCTATCGTAGTAGACTAATATACCTAATCCATTATGAATTGATAAATAATCATTAATTATTACAGGATTCGTTTAGTACGTTTGTTAGTTTTATACAATTAATTCTAATGTTTTACGGGCTCGCAGCTAACCTTATTGTAATATATTACGATAATTATGTATGTATGCGTAGATTTTCAGTAGATATGCTATTGATATACCAACCGATAGTTAAACGATTCCTTTATTTCTTTGCGGTTTCGAAAGGAATATTTTGAGCAAACGACGTAATTATTTTTCTTACTAATCTAAAAAGTACTTAAGTATTAATAAAAAAAGAACATACGTTAATTTGTTCGTTAAACTGTTGTTTCAGTTCTTATTTAAATATTATTCAACCAATAATTTATCTACAGAAAAAAATTCATACTTTCATAGCTTATTACGAAAATTCTTTTAAATTTAACAAACGTTAAAACTGACTCTTACTTTAATTTTATCATTCACTATTTATAGTTTTAAATATGTATTAGAAAAAAAACAGTAATATTGTTCACTTCCGTTCTGTAAGGCTTATTTTTGCGTTTCACGTCATCAGCCTATCTCAGTCCAGTGCTGGATATTTTTGCGTTTAGTATGTTGAAATTTTAGACTTTGACAAAAAAAAATATATTGTGTGACTACTACGTAATGAATTCGGTACTCTCATTCTTAATGTTCAATAAACATAAAAACGTAAAATAAATATAATTCAAAATAATGATTACTTCCAAAGTAATTTACAACAATGGGTTAATTCAAGTTACTTTTTTATTTTAAATAACATAAACGATACTTCATAATTTTTAGATTGATGTTACATAAACTAAATAAATTACTTTTGTGGATTTATGTAGTTTGAGGATTTGAGTGTTCATTATTAATTTACTGAGCTCTCCATTTAGTTTTTGTGTCTTGTCAATGAACTCGTTATGTAATATCTTTTTTTCATCACAAAATGACGAACTATTTTTGTATTTCGTATATTATTATATTGTAGTATTTTTCAATATTATTTGGATAAAAAAAAACTTGCAACATTACGAGTAGGTACTTAAATGCATTGATCGTATGTTTGCTAACAGTAAATTTGTTTCATAAAATTTTCGCATTATTCAAGTATTTTTGTTGCTCTTATTAATTTTTTAGCAAAAATTATTGTTAGTCATTCAGGGATGTGTGAAAAAAAAGAATGAAGACGAATAAATATGACGAATGTTACACTACAAGATAGTGTATATTAGTAATGCATGTTTTTTTTATAAAGGGCCCTGAGGAAATAACATTAATAATACATACTTTTTTAATATTCTGACTGGAACACTACACTACACAAGCGAGGTAATACGGTTGTTTGGAGTTAGGTTAAGCTCGAAAAAAAAGAGCACATTTGCAGATTTATAGCTGCCGCCATATTATCTCCACACTACACACAACATTGGTACAGAAACTCACACACCCGTCATTAATGGGACGTCATAGTGCTTTCATCATATGGAAAATCATAATGCGAAATGGGTTTAGAAAAATACTTCACAACGACAAGTAGTACTTCACTCATTTCGAATCTATTTAAAGATTAGTTGTGCTTTTTCATGGGTCAGTACTATTTTCTAGTTTTATTTTAATCATTAATGATACTTAACTTACTTCATTTTGCTGCTTCGTTGTAGAAGCTTAGGGTTAAGCAATGCTTAATCTTTTGTATTAACGTCCCGTTAATGATATACATGCCCCAGACTAGGAAAGGCTTTTTGAAGATTTAAGCCGTGTGTTACGATGTTAGAATTAAATCTTTCAAAGATTGTAACTCCTCGAGTGGTATCCTATACTCCTTGGCAAAAAGGTTCAGTCTTGTCTTAATTAGGGATACGTTTGAATCCTTTCTTGGTCGGCAGGCGCGAATTGGATGCTAACCTAGTCGATACAAGTCGGAAGCTCTCGTATGTATCACTCGGATCGGTAGAAGACTAGCACAACTTCTATTTTCTTTTTGAGGCAAGGTTGACTGGTTGCGTTTTTGATTGTTTATTTCTAACATGACTGAACTTCTAAACTTATTCTTTCAGAAATGTTCATTCTTCAGTTTGGTTTAAACACACACCACACACAGCCGAAACAAAAAAAAAAAGGCTAACACAGAAGGGAAGAATGTTAAAAAGGTTCTTATTAGTATTTAACCGATTATTTTAATAACGTTTGTTTCTTTAATTTGATTGATTATTTTGATTATTTCTTTCTTTTGCCTATTTCGAAAATTTACTTTCGCAAATATATGATTTATATATTTAAGCTACAGCAAATTTTGGGAGGCGATTGTAACATGTCAAAGGCCCCCCTTTCCATGTTAGCAGTATATTAAACATAATAGTAATCTTTTTTAAAGTCGGTTAAATCCACACTAGTGTCAGATGACAACTGTAATAACTAAAATCTTTCTCATAACACAAGTACGCTTTATCGTTTGAAATCCTAGATGAATTCTCGGAGAGCTTAGTCATTTATAATAAACCAATTTACTAAGACACTTAATTAATAGAATAATTTGAACCTTATTTCAATGTCATAGAGCTTGTACCGTATAAATTATTGTCTTAAAATCAGTTTGGTTTCTTGAATGTGACGTGATACTTAAAAAGAATGCCGCACGCGAAAATATTCGTTACAAAACTGAACCTTATTATAAAGTATTAAAAAAGGGCGGACCTATGAACTTGCATTCATATAAAAAAAACTAAAATGTTTATAATAAAAATTATGGAGTCAAGCCCAATAGGCGTTTATAACTAGACGTGTTCACACCCATTGATTAGGTCAAATTGGACTTTATGTTAATTAAGAAACAAGATCTAATCTTTGTAAAGTTTAAACGGAGTTATGAAATTCAGTATGGGTTTTCAAAATACCAATGGTATGCAAGAAGGTGTGAATAGGTCAGTGGGGAAGGGGTAGTTTAAAAGCGTGTGCACGAGCAAATTCAGGAGGATCGGTCGATCGGTTTTTGGCTTCTTGCGGAACGTTGGACGAAGTTCTCATAGTGCAGGTTTAGGTCATTCTAGGTTACCTGTATTATGTCCTGAAATATGGATTTTGCTAGTATCTTGTGATTCTAGTGAGGTCTGGTTTTGGACGTGGTATAGGGAAACTAGTTGTGGGGTTTCATTTTGTTATTTTAAATAATTTTGTGCTAAATTTTGTGATTTTAATTATTTCATTACTTGTTGTTTTGTGCTCCAGAATAACGCTAGTGTTTGAAGTTTTAAAGTAGTGTAAAGTTTTGTTTTGTGCGTAGAGTTGTTCTTAATTTTAGTAGATTGTAGCTATCTCGTTTGTTTATTGATTTGTGCCCAGGCAAGTGCTAATATTTTAGAATATTGGTAAAGTTTAGGCTACAAATCAATAGGCTATTAAAAGTTGTAAATTCTTGTTTTCTACTTTAGTGCCATTCATTAATTGTTTTCAATATGTGAAGTTTTTGGTTTGGATTATTATAGTGATATTTAGCACTTTAATGATCTAGATTGGAAGTGTCACATATTATAGTTATTTAGTGATTAGTGTTTTGAATTATTATGGGTTAGGGAGAACTAGTTCAATCCAGCACAGTTAGCTGGGCAATTAGAGAGAAAGAACAGGTACCAGAACGGTGACAACGTCGGTTCTTGCTTTCTAATTAGCGTTCTTTAGTTTAGTGTTGTAAATATCTGGTGGGTCCAGACAGTTACCAGCATTTATTGAGACTGGTGTTTTACCCCTAAGTGCCGGACGATTTGGAAAGTCAACTCTGATTTTCTAAATTAGCCAGTTGCTTAGTCCTTTTTATCTATATATTTATATATTCACATTTATTCGTCAGTTTGTTCCTTTTCTGTCCCAATCCCTATCGAGAAGGAACAAACAGCACACGGGAAAATAGGGTGTTAGTCTAATGGAGTTTTCCCATCCGAAGTAGATAGCTTTAGCCTAGAATTTCCCATTGCACATCGGGAAATTACGCGTGTAAATTAAATGTGCACCACGGGTTGCTAGTTTGCAAATATTTCGGTAGAATAGATGGATAGTGTAGCTGTTAGGGCTAGGAATACTATAGGCGTAGGTTTTGTAGGATTCAAGTGATTTTCTAATCTTTGAGATGTATAAGCCATTACATATTTTCATTAGTTAGCTAGGTTCCGGTACATATATGGCTTTTTAATTTGTTTACGTATATTAATTACGGGTTTATGGGTTACATTTTAATGTACAATTAGCTAGGATGTAGGGTGGGTTTAGGGACAAGTTAGGATTTTATTACATATATTTATTTATGACACAAATAGACAAACCTGACATACTATTTGACAATTTATATTTTGCTCCTTGCTATTCTACTGGTAGTATAAAATATTGTGAGAAAATTAAAATGAATAACTCACAATATGTCGTAACGTTAGAAGCACTTTGTTTTTGAAAATGAAAAGAAAATATTTGTTTGCCCGTCTCTTAGCAGTGAGTACTAAGACTTCATTCTGTTTTCTGTGGTTCTGTAATTTTCCAACACGACCTTAAGAATACAAGGTCATACCTACTATCACAAATCATACTAGTAACGGTATGTAATTTTCAATGAGTAATTTACCCAGGCTAGATCGCAGTAAGATCGTAGTTTATTTTGGTCTGAAAGTATGATACAAAATGGCTACACCTACAGTTTGGATAATATTATTTCATTGAAACCAATACAAGAAATGTATTGCAAAAATTACAGAATTCTGGATAACTAGAGTGGATCTAATACTTCTGCTCCTACCAGTATTTTGTTATGTTAAATGTCCCTTTGCAAATCCTCTCATACAAGACAAGAAATGTCACAAAATAATGACAGGAAGGACTAAAAGGTCATGTCATTATTAAGTTCCTTCAGAACTTTAGTGCCTTCAGCACGGGGGCGGAATCCTGACCTTGCAACTGGAAGATGGATACGGATGCTGCGGGGCGGGGCAGTATCTCTAACCCCCAAATAAAAATATTTTCATTATAAATTTAATTTAACTTCTTTGTTTATATTGTGACATGTTATTGGACTATTTTTACATACTTTACAACATTCTTTCTACCTGACAAATCAACTATGACATAATTTACATCTGACATTTACCTTACCTATATTCTGACATATTATTTCTTATTTTAAATTATTTCTTACACTTAGATTAAATATGTGTCTTAAGATACTCAACTCTTATCTATATGCGAAAAGGATTTCGGTTACTGACAACGGACACAACGAAGGGTTTCTAAATACACACTAACGATCATTTGGCCAAATTACTGATCCAATTCAAGATATGAACTTTATTTATTTCGGTTTATTTGATTATTTATTATTAATTCATAAAGCAGTATTAGAAGTAGGTAATTAGAATTCTAGATTTTCTTATTAGAATTTTCAGATTTTATTTTTAATATTCAGGTGAAGTAGGTTAGGTGGTAGATAGTATATTGATATAGGGGGGGTTTAGTAAATAAAAGGGGGGTGCGTTACATATTTAGCAGTACCTATATTTCAGGTAAATCTCTTTTGCGCCTTGTTTAAAGCATTAAGAGCCCAAAAACTATTTTTTCAACACAAATATTGTTTCTCTGCGATTTTGGCCCTAGAATGATTTTAGCAGAGATGTAATTATTGTCATTAATATCTAAAACTTCTTTCATGTTATTTTGTATCGCTAATCCTTTCAAGCAGTACTGAAATGCAACCCCTAAAATAAACAGTTGTGTTTGATATCCAATCGCGAAACCTTTCCACCAGACATGTGCTTACTCAAAACTGTCAATAGTCAATCAATCAATCACATCCTGGCAACATAGAAACCACAAGAATAGGTTTGATGGATATCAATGGAATGCATTTTTGTTTAAAGATCAGCAGTTTTAATTAACATTTCTCCGGTCTGTATTTGAGTGAAGGAGGAAGGAGACTCCGTAAAAAATAAATAATTCAGAATGGCATGAGCGGGGATTTGTCGGATGAGGAAGGCGACCTCGCCCTAATACTCTTTTAATGGTTGCACTGGCTACAGTGGCTACAGTGGCCGCTGCCTCACAGCGCTTTGCTTCAGCTGGGATTCCTTGCTTACCTAGCTTTTACGTAACATGGCTTCTTCCGAGATTAAAATAGTCCCAAATTAGAATTGGATAATTATGTCACCATTTCTATTATATGATGGGTATTCATATTGTTTAATAAAATGATTTATAAGTATGTTACATACGCCCATGTGATCAATATTTATAAATATTGTTATTTACAAATGATAAGAAAATAACCAGCCAAGTGTGACTCTGCCTCGCGCACAAAGTGTTCCGTATCATTATCAATTTATAATAAAATATCTATTTTATTCTACTGTTTACTATTTCATGATATAGCGGCAACAGGAATACAGCATCCGAATTTCCACTAGCACGGTTCACGAAATACAGCGTGGTGACAGACGGACTGACAGCCAGAAAAGCAGCGGAGGAATTAATAGGAAAAATCCTTTGGTGAAGGAATCCTAAAAATGGACGTGCAGGCTTAATTAAGAAAAACCCACGAAATTCTAAATGGAAAAACAAACCGCCTGCGATACGAAATAATGGTTATCCAAGCCGAAATGGAACACGTGCTTAAAGTTAATTTATAAAAAGCCAATTTCACATTTAGAACACGCTCAGTGCAAAATAGGTATAAAATCCTACTCGTTATTTATGTTGAACAGCCAGCAAATAGACTTTATTAAATGCGAGGTAACAATCCCAGGCGAACAACTGGAAAAGTGCTTAAAATGACATAATACCTAATTCCGCCTGATAAATAAAGGAAACCAAATAAAGTAGCAACTCGCCTTTTTCCTGCTCCGAATTAATATTGGCTAATTGTGCTGTTTCCCAACTTCGCCGACATCTGGGGCCATCTGCCGGCTGTTTATACTTACGTCCGATATTTTTGTTGCGAATTAGCATTTTGTAGCAATTAACTAATGGATTACACGGCTACCGGCGACGTTTACGGCGGAGTTACAATTTACGAGGTTAATAACGTTTGTCATAACATTGTTGCTCGAACTGTGAGTAATACGAATACAAAAAGTTAAATGAAAAGGGAGGTACTTACACATGAACGCAATTAATTATAATATTATCATTACCATCGGGACATTCGGTACCTGCCAATTCAATTATCATTCCGATCTTGATAACGCAAATGCTGCCTGGTCGCGAAGCGTTTTGATAACTGCACTTTTTATCTAACGATAATAAAATTAAACTAATATTAAGTTTTAAAATTGAACAAAAGGATATATGTCATTATCATTACTCTCGATATTCGTTCCTGTTTAATGTTGAGTCAAGCAGTCAAATAATTTGTTACGTACTATGTGTTATATCTTAGGTGTGGCAGTATGGTTAGGCATAAAAAAAATGAGTTCCGAGTTGTATTATTGTCATGTAAGATTGCAATCAAGTATACAGTATTTTTAGGGTTCCGTACCCAAAGGGTAAAAGGGGATCCTATTACTAAGGCTCCTTTGTCTGCCAATAGGCTGTATCTTGTATACCGTGACAGTTAGACAGTTCACATTTTCATAGATGTATTTCTGTTGCCACTATGACAATCATTAAAAAGTAAATAAAATAGATATTTCTGGGGCTCCCATACAACAGACGCGACTTTTATAATAAATTAGTAAAGGTATGGAACCTTTCGTGCTCGAATCCGACTCGCACTTGGCCGATGTATTTTCTGTTCTGTGACTTCTGTGTCGCATACCTACCTACGTGTTATGAAACTCAGGCTCTCCCCGCGGTAAGTATGAATGTTGCAACAAATGCGAGCTAAACACAATGTTAGTTACCGCGCATTAGTTTGACCTAATTATCTGCGAAAGTTACATCGCTGCGGGCGAAGTTGGGCGCCGGCAGCGCGGCGGCCGCGGCGCGTAATGTATGCTGCGCTGCAGCGATCCACGTGCCACCACGCGACGCGGGTAATTACCTAATTAGCACAGTTACGTGGACAATAGTAATGAAAACTAGGTATTAAAGTTAACAATTCTATTACAAACTCAAAGATATGTATGTACATACTGTACATATAGTAAAGCTGCACAGAGTCATAAATAGAACCATCCGTAATACGTATGTGAGACACTTTTGGAGATTCAAGCTGAAATTGAATTTAAACTGAGACATATTATCAAAATATCATCAGCCTATCTCAGTCCACTGCTGGACGTAGGCCTCTCCTATTAGCTATGGGTATGGTCGCATTGGGAGTTAAATGCCCATAATCACCACGCCGCGCCGGGCAAACAGATCGGCGATCGCATCGGCGTCTCCACAATTTATCAAAATAACATTGATATAAACACAATAATTCATAATTCTAGGATTAGTGCTTAACTTATTAGGGTTTACAGAAAACAAAACAAAACACATTACATATAGACTACTCCGTCTGGAAATCTGAGTACCCTTGATTAGTACAAATGCTCGTCGGATTATTGAATAACATAATTTAAAAATAAAACGGTAATAGCGTATCCATTTTTGCAGCCGGGTAGGTATATTCAAACATATAACATGTAAAATATAAAAGTAAACGTAAATTTTCACTGTATTTATCTAGCGGCTTTTGATACCTAAAATAAATATTTTTATTCAATTTCATAAAATCCCTATTTACAAAATGTATGCTGCTTTATGGCATAAACTAATTACCAGTATACTCGGAAAATGTAATATTCCCCGAATATGTGGAATAAATCGGGACATTTACTCCTGATTGATACATCGCTCTCGGAAGAATCGAGTTACCGCGGGGGCGGGGGTGCGGGTTGCGGGGTGCGGGGAGGGGGGGGGGGAGGGTAGTCATAGATCACCTTAACTGCTAGACTGAGCATGTAAAACAATTAAGAAAGCACATGGCTATATAATTTCAGGCCTTCGTGGGCTACAGTCAATATTTATAATCCGGTAGATACTTACCTCCTTATTCATAAACGTCTCCTAACTTAACAAGCCGCTAAGTATTGATTGTTCCTTTCGGTCTTATCAATATGCCTGTAACGCCGAAAGGGCTACTTAGTTATTATAGTAAATATGCATTGTAATAAGTAACATCTCATTGATACTGAAGCCAATCTAGGTTGAGTGCTACGCGCTACGCTCGTAGCCGAGCCGATTTTTCCGCTTTGTAGCGAAAATGGACCTCCCACAGAGAACTCCCCTCGGGAGTTCCCCGCGCTCAAAGTGTTAAGATGCGTTCTTTTAGTGTTCTTTCAAATAAAAACGTGTCTCGAGAGGTTTCATAATTTTTGTCATTGTCGGCTGCGTCATTGTAGGCGAAATTAAAAGAGACAACAACGACACCTGTAGACTACAATGATAAATCTCAAAGTCTACAATGATAAATGCGTCCCATAATGATGTTCGTGTATAAAATTACTAAAGACATATGAAACAATAGTGATTCATTTAAGGCATAGGCATTTCAGCCTGAATTGTAAAAAAAGTTGCTTTTAAATGTGACATTAAGGTCTTTATGAAGATGCTCGTATACTAGGGAGAGATTTAATAACAAATGAATCTCATATATTACGACATTATTATTGAAACTATCCGGCTACCACCACCAACGACCCCTGGCCCTGGCAACGGATAACACACGAACACTGCGGATCGACGAAGAGAGCCCATCGAGCGGAACAAGAGCTCTATAGCTTGTTAAGTTACGAGCAGTTTATGAACAAGGCGGTAGGTGAGTAAAGTGAGTGTGTAGTAACAGTAACTATTATACAAAGAAATAAAAAAAAACAACAACCTATCTTATCGCTGAAAAGTCATATTATTCATTCAACCTGCAAACCTTAAGAGTAATTTATAAGATTTTGGTGAAGGATACAAGAGGAGTATGGTAGGCTTGGTGTCCCGCCTGTCCCGGGGGAGCAGCAAGCTTGTAGCCGCTAGAGGGAGACAGCTTACAGACAGTGTTCCGGGATACGACGGTTTTAGGCCAAAGTTCAGGGAAATCTCATTTTGATAAAAGTCTATGATTTATGGCACTGAAAATATTCGTATTCTGTAATTTCACAGAATTATTCTTCATAACTTAGAGTGTGCTTGAAGATTCCTTGTTAATCTCAAGTCAAAAAGAGTTATGTTTAATACTATATCTTAAATCTCTAACAAAAGTCCAGAAATTTAAAATGTCATAAACCCTAGTAAGTTGATAGCTTTGAAATTTATCTCAGCGACTCATTATGAATAACTAAGGCTTAAGGCTGTAAAACAATAATTTAAGAATAACATCATCAATAACTACGTAAACATTGGTTATGTTGTAAATTAATCTGATATTATCTATTTTCTCCTTATTTTAATAAACATATAGGTAGACTAAACTTCAGTGTGCGTGTATTTTGGTTCAGGCTGCGCAAGATATTTTGAAAACGGTTGAACTAAAATGCTGGTAGCATACGATTAATTTTAACACAAAAACCTAGTAAACCCTGCTCTTTTGAAGTAGACACGAACGAATACCAAGTCAAGTATATCACTGTGAGATAGGAGACGTGCTATTGAACGAACAAAATGCACACTTTTCTGTGCACGTAAACGTTTAAACAGCCATTACCGAAAAGGCGTATATCTTTTATGCGATTCGCACGGCGGGACCTTTTATCTTAGTCTAGCGTTTCACCTTTGACGCGCGGCGGATGTCAGAACCGGCAGAGGATGTGTTCCCATCCCGAGACGAGCGCAGCGCTTCCTGACTATCTAGTCTCACTGTGTCCGAGGCCCATTACAATAATGTATACTATACATAATTAATTAATTACTCTCAAATTTCGTACAAAAACTTCGTGCACTTAATAAGACTTGTATACTCGTCGATCTGCAAGAGCGCGCACGATACAGTTAATTAATTGAATAACATCATCATGACATCATTTTGTGTATACAGGGCATTTCATATCAACCAACAGCTAGCATTCTACTCGTACAACCAAAATTGGCATTAACGGATAAATACTTTCTGTCACTTACTAGACCCATTCATGCTCCAGTGGATCGATATGAAATGATCAATGTTATCATGTCAGCTGCTATAGGTGCTATGGGTGTCCCTCAGATATCTCCAAAACAACCGGTCCTATGGTGCTTGCCTCCAGCGAGTTTCTGCTACCTTAAACCTCCCCATGGAAGGCCTATTATCCCTACGAGTTCATTGGTAATCACGTTCAATGGTATCATTATGTATACCAATCGAATACTTTTCAAATTGTTATAATATATGTGTCATCATCAATTCATCATATCAGCCGAAAAATGTCGACTGCTAAACATAGGCCCTACATTGCGACAATGGCCGGCCATTTACCATCTGCGCCACTCTCATCCGACGGACTCCTGCGACCTATAATATAATTATGTATAAGCAATTGTAGTTGAACATATCACGTGTAGAATTTTATCCATCAACGCATCAAAGAAGACGTGAACAATAAATCACAGCTAATGATAAGATGGTTCACGTGAGACGAGTACGTGTGTAAACAGTAGAAGCGCATCAGCGAGGGAGATTCGCTTTTGTTATGCGAGCACATCTCGCTCCACTGCCGTCGCTTGTTTCTGTTGCCCAGCCACCCGATACCCCTCTACGTATAACAGGCTTCATAAATATATCCACGATATTCAGCTTTATACCTTAGACATACGCTCTAAAATAACAATATTGTTAAACGTGAGTGTACGTGTATCGGTCCTATACGGGACGGAAATTGGATTTGGAAAAATGCATTTGCTATTAGAGACTCGACAAACTGGTTTTTATACAGAGCGTGTATATCAGGCCCGTATTTGTACTTTGGCTTACGAATATTTGGTTTTAGAATACTGTTTAAATTCTCTAAAACAAATTGCAAATTTAATTACGAGGTTTGGGAGATCATTTCTTATTTTTGATCGAAGACAAAAAGGTTCCCAAATCGACGCGTATATAAATACAAAATAAATATTTTTTTGTGTATGACAACGCGTAACTTTTTAAAGACTAGTCCGATTTTGACAACAATCATTCGCCTAGTCGTACATTTTAAGGTGAGTTTATATGTATTGTATCATTTGTATCTCAGGGCGTGATCAACGAGGCAATACACAAAGTTTTTTTCTTCCTATATTCTTTGCCCCCTATAAATAATTGTCTCGACTGAGTTTCAATTGCTTGAATCACCTAATTGGTTAAGTAGGATACGATACAACTTTTATCTGGCTTTATAAAGGTACTTTATAATAATTTCTATTATTTCAACGGAATAGCATCCTGTAATGGTATCTGGCGTGTATTTAATTCGGGCTCGACTTTATTTCTTAAGGGAATCAAATAGTTGTGAAAATAATTGCTTAGTAATAAGTAAGGTCTGAGGTAAGTAGGGGTATTGATTGATAAGTCACATGGCGATTTATAAAATTGAAATATATTATCGCAAATTAGTAAGGAAAGGTGTGTTCCTATTCGATCTATTAAGTTTTAAATACATAACAAAATCTTTAACCTTATTAAAGATTACTAGACTATTACGAAAATTAACAATTACTATCATACCAAATAAAACTACTTCTTTAAATTTACACAAAGCAAAAGTACCTAAACACCTTCCTTTTCTGGGAACATAATTCAATATATTTTGCTAAAACCAGGGAAACCCAGAAAAACCCGGCAAAAGCAAGTATTATTTATGCTAAGTAAATAATAATAATTATTATATTACACCGTAACATTAATTACAATTACAACCTCTTGAATGAAAATTCCAAGACAATAATGTATAGTATAACACTCAGAAAATTCAATTATATTTAAGAACTCCATACACACAGAAATAAGTCTGTTATATATTAAATTGACATCAACATTAAGTGTCCACAATATGTTAGCCTGTTCTCAGAAATATCAGTAAATAGGGATTCGAACCCCCTGTTTGTAAAACAATCCAATATAAGGTTCTTTGGCTAATATCAATTGAACGAGGATCGAACTCGTTTAAATATTATCATGATTAAGATCAGTCATAATCTGATAATTACAATGTTAAATTATACACAGTGGTTATAGAACAACACATAAATGGATCAGTAAGACATTACTGATCTACACTGTGACGTACAATCTTCGATCATGACTTAAAAGTACAACAATGTCATAATCACTTACTCAAGTCTTAGGTATTTAAATATCGGGAATCGAACCCAACACAATATTATAATTCTATACACAAATATCACACAAGGACAATCAAAACAATCATAAAAGGTATGTCGTGTGTACTCAGTTATTATCATAAAGGTGTCAATATTAATGTAACCAATTATTTACAAAGTACGTTATAGTACCTATATTATTTGGACCAATTTAGTTAATGAAATATGATTTACAAATATTATTTAGAATGCACACGACACAATTGGTAATAAAACACTTAGCTGTGAATACTGGATCGGCAACCACTGATTCTAATATACGATTTAGATAATTAATCTAATAATGTTCCAAAAATATCGAAACTGTTACAGAACTGCGCGACCCGCATTCTTCCCGGTTGTAATCGAAGTGTCCTCCCTTATTTTTTAACAAAATTAGGTAAACTTAATTACTATGGCACTTTTTACAAAATATAATCTTAGACTCTAACACAACACCACAAGGATTATCTTCACTTGTCACTCCTCTAGGATTTTTCTATTCCCAAACCGCGGGGTGTTTCGTCTTGCTCTCACTTAGACCGTAAATTATCGTCATCTCTCTCGTCAGTTGGTGCCGCCCTCAACTCCGGAGTTGCTTACAGATGTTTTGCGGGGCTGTAAAAGTAAAAACAACAGAGTAGGATCTACATTGCATAATATACCCTATGCCAAGGTCGTTGAACAATTATTGGTGTATTTTTATAGTTCTTCCTCTTGGTGCATTCCTCGAAATGTCTTTGTTTGTATTTTCACACACTTAGCAATAAGTATTGGCCATAAATATGTCCAAAGCATTTTGTACAAGAGTGTTGTTTTAGATTAATTATTACTTGTGCACTTTCATTATCTCTAATTTTAAAAGTCCGTTCGTAAAATTTATTGCGTGCCATTAGTGGAAATATATATTGATTCCAACACTTCAGTTAATTTTTTGTAAGATAAGACAAGTATATCTTTATTTAACTTTCATACGTATATATTTAGTAGATGTAATTAGGTTGCCATTACACCCCCCTCTCTGTAGACAGTTAAAATGTACATTTTCACTTTCTACACCAACTAGGGCTATTAAAAAATTAAGTGCTGTTCTTTGAACTAAACAACATAAACAACCAACCCCGTTTTCTTCTTAAATAACGCTCATTCATTTTAAAATCAGGCTTTATGGTACTACTCGAGTCTGCTTGAAGTGGGTAACATCCAAATAACATTTAAGCACTTGGGTCTTTTCTGCGTCAGAAATACTTTAACCTATGGAAATCATGTGTTAGTTTTAGAATACTTATTTCACTAGACAAGATAAATACTAAGATTCAAATTAATTTATATAAGATCGATAAATAGCAACGCCAAACTAGAATGCATTATACTCGTATGTTTCTGTTACCATGCTAAATAAATCTTTACTTATTAATCTTAGCATAATCATAGTAGTAAATATATTTATGAATAAACCCAATAACTATGATCGTCGTGTTCAATACCAATTGAAAATATGCTGTATTTGTAGTGTAATAAAAATATATATAAACCGTATCTTAGACATTCACTTTGTAATCATTACAGTTACAAGTCTTTATGCAATATTAATCTCATATAATATTCTGTCAATTAATTGGATAATATGAAAACTAAACCTCAAGACACATTCATTCAAATAGGTTTTTATAATTATATCGCAGCAGTCATCACTTTTGATATACACACATTCATCTTCATTCAAAATCACCTCTACTCTGGCCAGAGATTTCACACATCATTTTGACATAATAGTAATTGTTAATTACATGAAATGTATAATTGGTTTGTTTTTTTATTCCTCATCCATACTTAATTTCAAATTTTACCGATGATGGTAAATATATACATTCATTATCGACTTTCATAACATAGTCAAGAGGTCTTGTTTTCTGTTGTATAAATCTTTAGATAAATGCAATAATTGTGGCAGATATAAGATTTCAACCTGTTATTATTATTAATAATTTAATATTTCACGGCAAAAGTTGATTCACATTTGCACCAGTACCGATATAATATATCAAGGACTCAAATCGCCAATTTTCTATGAAACCGTGTTTATGGTCATTTATGTCATTTGTATAGCGATTAATAAATGTGTAATAAAAGGTCCATTATTGCTATTATTGTAAAATAAGTTATTTTATTGAATTCAAATTAAAATTCATAACTGAACATTATATGTGTATAAAATAAATAATATGCAGTCATTGCACTGTATTATTTTTGTCAAATATTTTGTTACCTACATCGCAGTAAATTACTGAAAAACTTAGGTATATTTATTATTTCTTTATTTTCTGATATGGTCATGTAATTATAATATCTGTCAAATCATGACAATTAAACTGAAAATCAATCTACACAAATTCGAACAAAGACTTGATCTCATGTCGCAGAGTCATTTCCTCGTAGAGAAGATATGAGCTGCTATAACCATCGTTCGTATACAGGATGTTTATTTTTTTTTTATGATCCCATTGGTAAATTCTTTGACACAGCTGAAAAGCCGGTCTTAGGCAATCGCTTAGTACTTTCAATATATATTTTGATTCTTTGATACACAGCTGAAAAGCTGGTCAGGACATATATTAAAATAGGTATTTCTGAATTTCAACATTATCTTGTCGTCTTGTTTAACGCACAGCTAATTTAGCCGGTTTTTGACGAATTTTAAAGCGACTATTAAATTTCAACGGTGTCTTGTCGTCTTTATTAACGCACAGCTAATTAAGCCGGTCTTAGACGAATTACAAAATGATTTTTAAATTTCAACGTTGTCTTGTCTTGTTTAACGCACAGCTAATTTAGCCGGTCTTAGACGGATTATAAAGTGATTTTAAGATTTCAACCTTGTCTTGTCGTCTGTAACGCACAGCTTTTCAGCCGGTTTTTGGACGAATGTAAAAGTGATTTTAAGATTTCAACCTTGTCTTGTCGTCTGTAACGCACAGCTTTTCAGCCGGTTTTTGGACGAATGTTAAAGTGATTTTAAGATTTCAACCTTGTCTTATCGTCTGTAACGCACAGCTTTTCAGCCGGTTTTTAGACGCATGCTAAAGTGATTTGGAATTTCAACGTTGTCTAGTCGTCTGTAACGCACAGCTTTTCAGCCGGTTTTTAGACGTATGTTAAAGTTATTTTGAATTTCAACGTTGTCTAGTCGTCTGTAACGCACAGCTTGTTAGCCGGTTTTTAGACGTATGTTAAAGTTATTTTGAATTTCAACGTTGATTAGTCGTCTGTAACGCACAGCTTGTTAGCCGGTTTTTAGACGTATGTTAAAGTTATTTTGAATTTCAACGTTGATTAGTCGTCTGTAACGCACAGTTTGTTAGCCGGTTTTAGACGAATATTTAACTTGAAACCTTCTCTTTGTACACTGAAATGTATATATAGTATCGTTAGGTATCTATACAATATAGAATAAATATTATATGCTAGATTATACTTGAATTTCTTACACAGGATTCGAACCTGGATCTTATGTAGCCAAAATCAATATTTATTATGTAGATCATTAGCGTTCCCCTGAGTAAAATTATCTGTATCTACATTAATACCCTGTTCTCGCCAGTCTCCTCATCCACCTGGGTCTATACTTCCTCCGTTGTTTATCAACAGGGGCTACCTTAAATGAACCTCTATCTAGTGCATAATTATTACTCCTGCTCTGTGAATGTTGTCGTGTATTATTTTCAGTAGCTATACTATTACTGTCACGGCTAATGGAACCGTTTTGACTCGTACCTTTGTCAATCTGATCTAGACCAAAAAGAAAATCGATTGCTGATGAAATGTTTCTTTCTGCTTTACTACCTAAACAAAACCATAACTGTTGAATCTGTTTTGGAAAATGTCGCATTACCGAATCAATTAAAAGTCTTTCATCAAACGGTATAGTAAAATTACCAACGACCTCCATCAGGCTAGCAAAATATTCGTACATACATAATTTGCCACAGGGATTATACGACCCATTTAATAGCTTAGTAAATTCAATCATTTGTTGTCGTTCACTCCAATAACGACGTTTAAAATCAGTCTCAAAATCATCTAAGCTTCGCCAGTTTTTACTACTAAGTCCCATAACGTTTAGAGCTGGCTCTGTCAAACATTCTACTGCGATATCTAACGCCCTTTCATGTGCACCTAAAAAGTTTATATATTTACGTAACTTTTGTATAAACTGCATCGGGTTAGAGTCTCCCATTCCACGAAAAACAGGTTTTTCTATTGAAGGCTGAATTATTACAATATTATTCTTTCTACAACTGCTAATATCATGTGTCTGTGATACATGAACTTCTGAAGACGGTCCTGTTCCACACCTACTACTACTCGTACGTCTTAAGCTTCGTTTTGCTGACATACTTAATGCTAAATAAAATTAACCCTGTCCAAATCAATACTTATAAAGTATAATACACTAAAATATCAATACACACTGCCGTTATCTACCTACCTAATAATGTATTAGTCAATGGAACACACAAAATAATTTTAATGGCATTTAAAATTCTAAATAAATGTCTTGGAATCCTCACTCAACAAATTATATGTTGTAAAACACACTGAAATAATTACTAATAAGTAATCACACATTTAACGATAATTAAATATACCCCTCTCAGACTGTGCGCATATGATTGATTTAATAAATCAAATAGGTAATTATAAATATAATATTTTATTTAAATTTTGAGAATTAATATTGATCAAAATAAATATACCCCTCTCAGAGCATTCGGGTATAAGTAAAACCCTTCCCTTTGTTTTATAATTGAAGTAAAATTGTGATCGTCATATTTAATTTAAAGTTTCCTACGTTGTGTTTTTTTTTGTTTAAAGTAATTACAAGTCCTTTTCTAGTTGTGTTACATCAAAATGTATTAATAACACAAAGTCTAGATCCTTGGTCACGCGGCGCCACGTGTAATGGTATCTGGCGTGTATTTAATTCGGGCTCGACTTTATTTCTTAAGGGAATCAAATAGTTGTGAAAATAATTGCTTAGTAATAAGTAAGGTCTGAGGTAAGTAGGGGTATTGATTGATAAGTCACATGGCGATTTATAAAATTGAAATATATTATCGCAAATTAGTAAGGAAAGGTGTGTTCCTATTCGATCTATTAAGTTTTAAATACATAACAAAATCTTTAACCTTATTAAAGATTACTAGACTATTACGAAAATTAACAATTACTATCATACCAAATAAAACTACTTCTTTAAATTTACACAAAGCAAAAGTACCTAAACACCTTCCTTTTCTGGGAACATAATTCAATATATTTTGCTAAAACCAGGGAAACCCAGAAAAACCCGGCAAAAGCAAGTATTATTTATGCTAAGTAAATAATAATAATTATTATATTACACCGTAACATTAATTACAATTACAACCTCTTGAATGAAAATTCCAAGACAATAATGTATAGTATAACACTCAGAAAATTCAATTATATTTAAGAACTCCATACACACAGAAATAAGTCTGTTATATATTAAATTGACATCAACATTAAGTGTCCACAATATGTTAGCCTGTTCTCAGAAATATCAGTAAATAGGGATTCGAACCCCCTGTTTGTAAAACAATCCAATATAAGGTTCTTTGGCTAATATCAATTGAACGAGGATCGAACTCGTTTAAATATTATCATGATTAAGATCAGTCATAATCTGATAATTACAATGTTAAATTATACACAGTGGTTATAGAACAACACATAAATGGATCAGTAAGACATTACTGATCTACACTGTGACGTACAATCTTCGATCATGACTTAAAAGTACAACAATGTCATAATCACTTACTCAAGTCTTAGGTATTTAAATATCGGGAATCGAACCCAACACAATATTATAATTCTATACACAAATATCACACAAGGACAATCAAAACAATCATAAAAGGTATGTCGTGTGTACTCAGTTATTATCATAAAGGTGTCAATATTAATGTAACCAATTATTTACAAAGTACGTTATAGTACCTATATTATTTGGACCAATTTAGTTAATGAAATATGATTTACAAATATTATTTAGAATGCACACGACACAATTGGTAATAAAACACTTAGCTGTGAATACTGGATCGGCAACCACTGATTCTAATATACGATTTAGATAATTAATCTAATAATGTTCCAAAAATATCGAAACTGTTACAGAACTGCGCGACCCGCATTCTTCCCGGTTGTAATCGAAGTGTCCTCCCTTATTTTTTAACAAAATTAGGTAAACTTAATTACTATGGCACTTTTTACAAAATATAATCTTAGACTCTAACACAACACCACAAGGATTATCTTCACTTGTCACTCCTCTAGGATTTTTCTATTCCCAAACCGCGGGGTGTTTCGTCTTGCTCTCACTTAGACCGTAAATTATCGTCATCTCTCTCGTCAGTTGGTGCCGCCCTCAACTCCGGAGTTGCTTACAGATGTTTTGCGGGGCTGTAAAAGTAAAAACAACAGAGTAGGATCTACATTGCATAATATACCCTATGCCAAGGTCGTTGAACAATTATTGGTGTATTTTTATAGTTCTTCCTCTTGGTGCATTCCTCGAAATGTCTTTGTTTGTATTTTCACACACTTAGCAATAAGTATTGGCCATAAATATGTCCAAAGCATTTTGTACAAGAGTGTTGTTTTAGATTAATTATTACTTGTGCACTTTCATTATCTCTAATTTTAAAAGTCCGTTCGTAAAATTTATTGCGTGCCATTAGTGGAAATATATATTGATTCCAACACTTCAGTTAATTTTTTGTAAGATAAGACAAGTATATCTTTATTTAACTTTCATACGTATATATTTAGTAGATGTAATTAGGTTGCCATTACACCCCCCTCTCTGTAGACAGTTAAAATGTACATTTTCACTTTCTACACCAACTAGGGCTATTAAAAAATTAAGTGCTGTTCTTTGAACTAAACAACATAAACAACCAACCCCGTTTTCTTCTTAAATAACGCTCATTCATTTTAAAATCAGGCTTTATGGTACTACTCGAGTCTGCTTGAAGTGGGTAACATCCAAATAACATTTAAGCACTTGGGTCTTTTCTGCGTCAGAAATACTTTAACCTATGGAAATCATGTGTTAGTTTTAGAATACTTATTTCACTAGACAAGATAAATACTAAGATTCAAATTAATTTATATAAGATCGATAAATAGCAACGCCAAACTAGAATGCATTATACTCGTATGTTTCTGTTACCATGCTAAATAAATCTTTACTTATTAATCTTAGCATAATCATAGTAGTAAATATATTTATGAATAAACCCAATAACTATGATCGTCGTGTTCAATACCAATTGAAAATATGCTGTATTTGTAGTGTAATAAAAATATATATAAACCGTATCTTAGACATTCACTTTGTAATCATTACAGTTACAAGTCTTTATGCAATATTAATCTCATATAATATTCTGTCAATTAATTGGATAATATGAAAACTAAACCTCAAGACACATTCATTCAAATAGGTTTTTATAATTATATCGCAGCAGTCATCACTTTTGATATACACACATTCATCTTCATTCAAAATCACCTCTACTCTGGCCAGAGATTTCACACATCATTTTGACATAATAGTAATTGTTAATTACATGAAATGTATAATTGGTTTGTTTTTTTATTCCTCATCCATACTTAATTTCAAATTTTACCGATGATGGTAAATATATACATTCATTATCGACTTTCATAACATAGTCAAGAGGTCTTGTTTTCTGTTGTATAAATCTTTAGATAAATGCAATAATTGTGGCAGATATAAGATTTCAACCTGTTATTATTATTAATAATTTAATATTTCACGGCAAAAGTTGATTCACATTTGCACCAGTACCGATATAATATATCAAGGACTCAAATCGCCAATTTTCTATGAAACCGTGTTTATGGTCATTTATGTCATTTGTATAGCGATTAATAAATGTGTAATAAAAGGTCCATTATTGCTATTATTGTAAAATAAGTTATTTTATTGAATTCAAATTAAAATTCATAACTGAACATTATATGTGTATAAAATAAATAATATGCAGTCATTGCACTGTATTATTTTTGTCAAATATTTTGTTACCTACATCGCAGTAAATTACTGAAAAACTTAGGTATATTTATTATTTCTTTATTTTCTGATATGGTCATGTAATTATAATATCTGTCAAATCATGACAATTAAACTGAAAATCAATCTACACAAATTCGAACAAAGACTTGATCTCATGTCGCAGAGTCATTTCCTCGTAGAGAAGATATGAGCTGCTATAACCATCGTTCGTATACAGGATGTTTATTTTTTTTTTATGATCCCATTGGTAAATTCTTTGACACAGCTGAAAAGCCGGTCTTAGGCAATCGCTTAGTACTTTCAATATATATTTTGATTCTTTGATACACAGCTGAAAAGCTGGTCAGGACATATATTAAAATAGGTATTTCTGAATTTCAACATTATCTTGTCGTCTTGTTTAACGCACAGCTAATTTAGCCGGTTTTTGACGAATTTTAAAGCGACTATTAAATTTCAACGGTGTCTTGTCGTCTTTATTAACGCACAGCTAATTAAGCCGG
Source organism: Thaumatotibia leucotreta (assembly GCA_025490895.1). NCBI lineage: Eukaryota > Metazoa > Arthropoda > Insecta > Lepidoptera > Tortricidae > Thaumatotibia > Thaumatotibia leucotreta. Next base: position 43,931 of record JALPQI010008187.1, read on the forward strand.
TCTTAGACGAATTACAAAATGATTTTTAAATTTCAACGTTGTCTTGTCTTGTTTAACGCACAGCTAATTTAGCCGGTCTTAGACGGATTATAAAGTGATTTTAAGATTTCAACCTTGTCTTGTCGTCTGTAACGCACAGCTTTTCAGCCGGTTTTTGGACGAATGTAAAAGTGATTTTAAGATTTCAACCTTGTCTTGTCGTCTGTAACGCACAGCTTTTCAGCCGGTTTTTGGACGAATGTTAAAGTGATTTTAAGATTTCAACCTTGTCTTATCGTCTGTAACGCACAGCTTTTCAGCCGGTTTTTAGACGCATGCTAAAGTGATTTGGAATTTCAACGTTGTCTAGTCGTCTGTAACGCACAGCTTTTCAGCCGGTTTTTAGACGTATGTTAAAGTTATTTTGAATTTCAACGTTGTCTAGTCGTCTGTAACGCACAGCTTGTTAGCCGGTTTTTAGACGTATGTTAAAGTTATTTTGAATTTCAACGTTGATTAGTCGTCTGTAACGCACAGCTTGTTAGCCGGTTTTTAGACGTATGTTAAAGTTATTTTGAATTTCAACGTTGATTAGTCGTCTGTAACGCACAGTTTGTTAGCCGGTTTTAGACGAATATTTAACTTGAAACCTTCTCTTTGTACACTGAAATGTATATATAGTATCGTTAGGTATCTATACAATATAGAATAAATATTATATGCTAGATTATACTTGAATTTCTTACACAGGATTCGAACCTGGATCTTATGTAGCCAAAATCAATATTTATTATGTAGATCATTAGCGTTCCCCTGAGTAAAATTATCTGTATCTACATTAATACCCTGTTCTCGCCAGTCTCCTCATCCACCTGGGTCTATACTTCCTCCGTTGTTTATCAACAGGGGCTACCTTAAATGAACCTCTATCTAGTGCATAATTATTACTCCTGCTCTGTGAATGTTGTCGTGTATTATTTTCAGTAGCTATACTATTACTGTCACGGCTAATGGAACCGTTTTGACTCGTACCTTTGTCAATCTGATCTAGACCAAAAAGAAAATCGATTGCTGATGAAATGTTTCTTTCTGCTTTACTACCTAAACAAAACCATAACTGTTGAATCTGTTTTGGAAAATGTCGCATTACCGAATCAATTAAAAGTCTTTCATCAAACGGTATAGTAAAATTACCAACGACCTCCATCAGGCTAGCAAAATATTCGTACATACATAATTTGCCACAGGGATTATACGACCCATTTAATAGCTTAGTAAATTCAATCATTTGTTGTCGTTCACTCCAATAACGACGTTTAAAATCAGTCTCAAAATCATCTAAGCTTCGCCAGTTTTTACTACTAAGTCCCATAACGTTTAGAGCTGGCTCTGTCAAACATTCTACTGCGATATCTAACGCCCTTTCATGTGCACCTAAAAAGTTTATATATTTACGTAACTTTTGTATAAACTGCATCGGGTTAGAGTCTCCCATTCCACGAAAAACAGGTTTTTCTATTGAAGGCTGAATTATTACAATATTATTCTTTCTACAACTGCTAATATCATGTGTCTGTGATACATGAACTTCTGAAGACGGTCCTGTTCCACACCTACTACTACTCGTAC
>JALPQI010008188.1:0-45819 GCA_025490895.1 Thaumatotibia leucotreta
GATTTATAATGTATGTCATGATGACCCTATGACTCTATTAATATTTTTTGTCATTAACTTAATTAATGACAATTTATTTGGACTTATTTACGGGTGAAACCTTTATCTCTAAACAGAAAATATAAACACTACTAATAGAAAACATTCAGTAATTTAAATCGATGATTGCTCGACACGTTTCGAGTCATTAAGAGGATCTCATTATTCGGTTTGCTTAATACTTTATAATGTTTTTAAGTCTAACGTTAATTTAATTGTAAAAATGTCAATATAATATATGTGTTACGAAATTGTTAGTATACAAGTTATTTAAAAATGTATTTGAAATGGGTACATTTTGAGGTTTTATTTAAAAATATGGTTAGGTATAAGGTAGATAACATTTTTGATATTAAGAAATGGCGCATGTTACGAACATTATTATTATTGCGATGAAATTTCTTCAATGGACGCACTTTTGAATCCCTTCCCTTTAAGAAAAACTCCATTCCCAAGTCTCATACATTGCATTTCATAAACATTTTCTATCCTTGAAAAAAAAGAACGCTTTAATGTTTTATTCAAACATTGCATAAACCCAACCCCCTAATCGAATCACTACAATATTGAAGCTTCTGTTCCAAAATTAAAAGAGTTGTATTTGATCCCCTTCATTTCGCGACAATGGGGTTGGCAACTGTCAAAGTGGCGCCACCATCGCTGGTTCCCAAAACAAAGAGATTTTGATATGAAAAAGTAAGCGTTTTCGTCTGCTGTTTAATAATGACTCGATGCTGTGTTCCTAAATGTTCTCAAATTGGAGTTCACCACTTTCCTAAGGACGTGAAAATTCGAAAACTGTGGTTAAAGGCAATTAGGCGGCAGAAATTTGAGCCGAAGGAAACTTCGAGGTTATGTCGACAACATTTTAATCAAAATGATTATGAAGAAGTCAGTAAATACACAGGTAAAGACATTTAAATTAATTCTAAAGCTAGCCCAATCATCAGCCAAATACATCAGCATATTGTTTCAATTGCTATTTAGTGTAAACTAACTGTGAATCATTGTTTTTAGGAGTGGAACATCAGCGAAAGTATTTAAAGAAAACTGCAGTGCCTTCCAATTTTACATGGAATACAAAAACACTTTCAGAGGCAGCAAAAGCCAGAGAAGAACGTTTAAGAGCACGTAGTTCTCGCAGAGAGTTGTTTCCAGGCCCATCATCATCCAAAGAATGTGATATTTTACCACTAAGTGAGAGTACACAAATCTCTCATGAAGTCGAAATAACTATTAAAGAGAATGATGATTCTACTTTACCTCAAGTTAAAACTCAAGAAAAAGTGTGCAATAGTAGCAGCACTCAAACTTCAAACATTTTGAGACTATTTTCGACAGAATTGCTGCATGTTGATGATGAAGCTGTAAATTTTTATACAGGTCTAGAGAGCTATGCAAAGCTTTCTCTGGTTCTCAGCACGCTTCTGCCTATGGCAAATGAGTTAGAATATCGATGGAGTCGTGTGACTGGTTTATCAGTTGAAGATCAATTTGTAATGTTGCTCATGAAATTGAGACGCAACAAACCAGATTTCGAGTTAAGTAGAATGTTTGGTGTGAGTAAAACTCAAGTTTCGAATATTATGGTTACATGGATCAATTTTGTGAGTGATTTATGGAGCTTGATTGACATTTGGCCAAGCCGCGAACTTGTCAACTATTATATGCCTGAGTGCTTTCGGAAACATTTTAATTCTACAAGAGTTATTATAGATGGTACGGAAATACCTATCCAAAAACCAAGCCAACCTGATTCACAAAAAGTAACTTTTAGCTCATATAAGCATAAAAATACCATAAAATTTCTAGTTGGTGCTTCACCTGGTGGTTTATTAACTTACTGTTCTGGAGCTTATGGTGGATCAGCCAGTGACCGACAAATTGTGGAACGGAGTAACCTGTTGCAGCTTTGTGCCGAAGGGGACAGTATAATGGCAGATAGAGGTTTTAATGTGCAAGATTTATTTGCCCCTAAGGGAGTCGGCATCAATATACCTACCTTCCTAAAAGGAAAATCACAGATCCCAGGTCTTCTATTAAAATTAGATCAAAAACTGGCAAGCAAAAGAGTACATATTGAGAGACTCATAGGTTTAACCAAAACCTATAAAATATTAACAACCGATCTGAATCAGTTTTATGTACCACTGGCTTCAAAGATTTTTTTTATTTGTTTAATGTTGTGCAATTTTAGAGAAGGCATAGTTTCCAAATGATATCTATACAGATAGACAACCAGGTAAAGCTAGATTGTGTTGTGTATATGGGTAAGTACATTTGGCCACATAGTTAGCGATAATTTAATCTATATTTTATTTTCCATTGTGACACAAAAATGTTTCATACATTTTATATGGGTAACTTTTATGTCACAATGGAAAACTTAAAACATAGAATAATTGTCCCTATGTGGGCAAAAATTTGATCCTTACCCATAAACACAACACAATCTAGCTATACTTGGCATTATTCAATCTAGCTGTACCATTTTTTTTTTCCATAGTAATATGCAATTTGATTAATAAAAGATGAGATGAGAATGATATGATTTATTATTTACACATCCATTTAATTAACAAAGATTTTAAGGTATGAAGAGAAACAAGAGCAGGGACTATGGAGCACTTATTTATTAGGGAAAGCACAAGATTATACTTTAAAACAGCTTGAATTTTTCAAATATTTATTTTCTTTGAGTTTTCTTTGTACTCACTCACTACTCATTTTGTCATAATCTAGGTACAAATATTTCTTTAGTATCTCTTTTTTGAAATAATTTGAAAAAAAATCATCTAATTTTAAGAGCATTTCCTGTATAAAATAATTGTCCCGGCTTACATATATCACTCTCATGTCTTTGTAAGTGTAGACTATTAGATTGCAGTACAATCGCCCAGTACAATATAACTGTCCTTGTATCTGGTAATAATATGGTGAACTTTTTTTGAGTGACAATATGTTGGAGTCTTCAATCAGGTAAGAGACAGTAGTTTTGTTGATATTCCTGTATCTGCTCGCATATGGGCATTTGATTTCAATGACGGTGTCAGGTCCCAACAACCCATCTGGTGATGCAGCTAAATAGGTAAGGAACAAAAAGTTTGACACATTAATGACACCTTAACTCACTCAATTCAATACAGGGAGATTCAATACAATTCTTATTGAGTGAGTTAAGGTGTAATTAATGTGTCAAACCCAAATATGGTCTTTCTTCACTGATGAACAGGCCAGAAGGTTCGACATTCAAATCATTCTCTGTACAGTATTTATCTAATGCAATCTTTTCATTCATTTTGCCATGATTTGTAGCTCTGGATTGAAAACCTGTTTCTTTTTGTACTAATTGTTCGGCATATTTTGCTTTTGTGCTACTTTTTAGATTGCAAACTGTATGGAAATTACTTGCTGTAATTCTAATTTTGTGCTGGTAATGCCATTCAGAGCTCAATGCTTGATCTCTTGTAGAGATTTCTATATTATTAATATCCTCTTTTGATATTTTTGATACTTTTAGTTCCTTAAGTACTACCTCTTCTGGGTTTGGTGTTGTGTAAACATGGTCATTTACAATACCATAAGTATTAGCTGGCTCATAAAGTTGTTTCAAAGGCATCGTGGAGTTCTTAAAATTTAGAATCAGATTTCTTAACCTATGGTTATAATTCTGGACATTTAACTTTTCAGTAGGATACGGCTTAAATATAACACGAACTCCTTGCCTTTTTTTGGGCAATTTTTCAGCTCTTACTGGAGTTCCGGAATAGAGCACTTTAGGTACATGAAATTGCTGTAGCCTCTGTGTACATACTTCATATGTTAACAGTTGTTTGTCTCTTGTCATATGTTCCAAACCTAACATAAGTACAGCAACATGTTTGCACACTGCATTCAAACCACTCCCAGCAGGGCACTCGCAATGAGATTCCAGTGGATTTCCGAATTGGTCCAGTTTGACATCCACCACATATGTTAATTTTTTCATGGTTTTACGGCAAGATCCCTTTACATATGTGGTGTCACCAACAACTGATGCTCGTGCTGTTACCAGATGCCGTGATTCGTATAAATCAAGTGCTGCATTAATTTTTTTTTCAGTGCTACAACAAAAAGAGTAAAATTGATACACTACATAATTAAATTACCAACATCTGTATGAAGACATATAACTTCAATTTATCAATTTTATTATTATCACTTACCAGTTTAAATAGTACTTGATTTGTGATTTGGTCACAGGTGGCAATATAGTGTTACTATTTACATCTTTAAAAGAATTGTTTGGGGGCAGTGCCATAGATGCTTCTTCTTCATCCACATATTCTGGATGGCCAAAATTGAAGTTCTTGTCATAAAGCATGAGCCTGCAACATAATTGAGTAAAGCTACATTATTTTCTGCTTATTTTTTTAAAGAACAAAACCTAGCCGTGTGATTTTTAAACCGTTAGAAATAACCTCTAACTACTGTCCAATTGCTTTTAATTTATTTGTAAATTGAACTGCGATGTCTTTTATATGCTAAAATAAATGAATGATTGGGTCCATCTATCAAGGATTCTACTGAGATCAGCGCAAACAGACATGAAAATTGCAGGATACGAGTGAGAAATGCGACTTGGTTCCTTTTACCTTTCTACGAGGTCTGCCTTTTTACCTCGCAACGAGGCTCCGCGTCTTTTCAATTCTGCCTTCAGTTCGGTAATTCGCCACGTTGCGTACATGATTTATCACGATTAATTCACAATAAAGCAAAAAAAAGACCATAGAAAGTGGGGAAACTAATGTCAACAATTTTGACAAGGGAACTAGCGATGCTGGCGCCATCTGTAAAAAGTTTTCACCGGCCAACCCCATTCAATATGGCCGTCTATTGTCTAAAATACCATTTCATATCTGCGCTTTCTAACCAATGCCACACAATCCGTGACCTTATATCAAGGTACTACGGTTGGTTATTTATCTTCCTAATTTTATCACCGCTCTCTAAACTTTGCTTTTGCCTAAAATACCAATAAATATTTGCCGTTGCGTAAATAAAGCCTCTGAATTCACAACCTTATTTCGTATCTATAAGATCATCATTCTGTGTTTGAAATATATTGTCGATTTTAGTAAGTTTGTTCAAGCGTAATTCGTCGTTATTGCAAGCCAGTACGCTCTTTGATCCACTTTGGTGTTTTTCTACAACTAAAGGTATCAATTGCTTGGAGTTTTCTACTAAAATAAGACCTTTTCCCTCTGAGCAAGGAGCAGGTTTAGGGTAGGCACTCCAAAGGTGATATTAGCTGACCTTTCATTTTATCGAATTAGGAGATAATCTAAAGTTTATTACAGGTTCCCCGGGACTTTACTTGGGTTTTAGATATGGGATTACCTAATTTTTAGAGTTAAAACATCTGTTAATATTAAAATTGTACGAGAACATACCTGAAACACTTTTTTACTTAAAGCACTATAAAAACCTAAACTAAATATATTTTTCAATACAATTTTTATGTACATCAATTATAAATATTAGATATCATTTATCGAAGAAAAAATATTGAGTTTACCGACGTCGTACATACCTAAATGACATCTAATATTACTTATCTTATATTTTTGTGTTTTTTAATGAAAATACTCAGGTAATATAAGTCGATAATTGCTCGAGGTATTTCGATCCATTTAGAGGAACCTCATCATGGATCGTCCTCTAAATGGATCGAAACATGTCGAGCAATTATCGACTTATATTACGTGAGTAACCCGTTTGATAAATATTTTTTCACCACACTGCTCGTAAACACGCTGTTTGTCCTTCAATTTCAGAGCGCAAAACTGTGTTTTAATCTCTAGAGGTTAAAGTAATTTTTTTTTAATCTTCTGGGTAGACTAAAGCAATAACTTATACGGCCTGAGAGTGCAATAAGCTTTTTGACGTTTGAACTAGACAGTACGTTCGAAAACGTAATAGTTTCAAACAGATTCATACACATGAACCTTTCATAGTATTATATTCAATATGCTAAAATTAATTTGGATTTTAGCATATTGAATATAATAATACAACATTTTGTTGTAAAAGGCTTTTGATTAAAAGTTCTAAAAATACGACAAATAAAAACAATAGGAAAATAAAAGTGTTGACACTATGCAAGTATGAGAATTTCAGAACGCATCCGAATATTTTTTCTTTTAAAATCTAAACGAGTTCGGTCGTGTTTTGTTTTCTTTCACTCTTAATTTTCAAGTTTTCGGGTAATTGCGAGATGCAAAAGTAGGATAATTCCGAAAATCACAGATATATCGCCAATAACTACATGAGACTCATTTTGGAATTATCCTGAATTTTTAAGCATTGCAAGATAAATATTTGAGAAACCCTCGCATCGCTTAAGATTCCATTTTATGAACCACTCGCTGCGCTCGTGGTTCAAATTCTGGAATCTTTCGCTTGCTCGGGTTTCAATATTTGCACGAGAGTTAAACAATCACTTTGCTCCCTAGTAAAACAAATAACTAAAATATGTTTGAGTCTCACGTTAGTTATTATTATAAAATACTGGTATTTTATTTGTAATGCTTAAAAACAACTAAATATTAAAGTTCTATAAAAGTCATACATTATGCTCATAGTGTCACATCAAGAAATTAGAATTCGTCGAATTCAATAGGTAACCTATTAAATCTATTACCTATTACCTGCGAGATCGGTTTAAAAATGAGACCATCCGCAGCAGAACCAAAGTAACCGAAGTAGCTCTCCGAATCGCTAAACTGAAGTGGCAGTGGGCGGGGCACATTGCGTGTAGAACCGATGGCTGTTGGGGCGGGAAGGTTCTCGAGTGGCGGCCACGTATCGGAAGGTACAGCGTCGGTAGTACCCCACAAGGTGGACTGATGACCTGGTGAAGGCCTCAGGAGTCCGATGGATGCGGGTGGCACAAGACCGGTCAATCTTTGGCTGAGGCCTATGTTCAGCAGTGGACGTCCTTCGGCTGACATGATGATGATGATGATGAACCTATTATATTCGTCCGAGGGGATCAGTGATCACCTATTATTTGTCACTAAATTGTTCTATAGAGTTGCTTGATTAAATGTGCCACGATTTTGATTAAATTCGTCATTATTAAATTATATTGGCGTCTGCCGCATAATATTGTTTTTCATAAGTTTCAATACAGTGAAAGTGTCTTGTAATTTTATTTGGGGGAACTAAAATTAGTATTCCCTTTAATAATGAACCAAAATGTCTGTGGTAACTTTTATATCTCACTCACAAATATATCATCATCATCATCATCGGTTAGAAGCAAGAAAACTTTCCTTTAATTTGTTAAGATTGCTAGACTACGATGAGACCGAAAACATCTTAGATAAGATATTTGAAGAGTCCACGGAAAGAACATGTCTAGTCAATTCAAATTACACAAGGAAAAACCACCTTGCTTTTAACAGAATAATGTGTGAATTTGACCTGATTTTTTACAGTATTGGACATGTTTTTTCCGTGTACCCTTCATTTTAACTATGACGAGATGTGATATTACTATTGTTGTCTTACCATTTCTTAATCTCAGTCATAAGTAAGTAGTTCATATTATTTTGTAGTCAGTTCCTACTTTATTTGACTAAGTGCAATACAAAATGTAACAAAATTTTGTATTGCACGTATTCTGAAAACACAAATCAAATTATTTTATTAACTAAATAATTTGATTTGTGTTTTTATTTTTTCCCAGTAGTCACACTACTTAATACTATATAAATTATAAATATTGAATGTTATATACCAAAGAAAAACGACCAACATCACCAACGTCCTTGGGACCTTCTCCCCACCTCGGACGTTGGTGATCTTGGTCGTTTTTTATTTGGTATATGACATCCAATATTTATAATGTTTGTATTGCACTTAGTCCTGTATGTGTCCTAGTGGGAGCATTTAAGGAGTTATGTGAACACCTAATGTATTACTCTTCTATATGTATACTACATGTTTTATCACTGCTTCTGTTGTTTCTCCAATGAATAAATAAAAAATGATTCACTGCGATATAGACGAAGCCTAGTGCGCTACTGCTACTATACAATTCTGTAATAGTGGTTTAAACAAATAAAGACATATTATGAAATAAAACTGTGAAAACGGATAAATTCGCGTATATTAATTACCTCGCCCGCAGACCACGAACCCTGTCAAAGTGTTCGAAACGTCGGAATCAAGTTAAAGTTAATTAATAAACGCGAGTTTTGCGTTTTCATAGTTTTATTTCATGAGTAATCCTTGCGGTGACCGAAGAAAATATTAAAGACATATTATATTTGTAAAATGTGTCCATTGTGCTTGTCATAAATAAATTTTATTTCATTTCATTTCATTATTATTTATTACAGTTTACCTCAGGCACAGCTGGTCCTATGTCCAACAACTGATAAGATGATCCGCTGGCACCATGTTGAGGACTAATGATGCGTTTTTTTTGGTTACCGCGCGAAAGTCACCCAGTTACTAGGTATTAGTAAAATGAGCTACGAGTATTAGATAGTTGGATAATGGCCATAAACGCTTCACAATTAGCTGCAAAGGTTAAGTGTCGCCAGGGGATGGCTTGACATTTCGCAAACTGTCACCCCTTCCAACAAACTGTCAATAGATAAAACAGCTTTTTAATATACCTACACTATACATATATATGTATATGGCTAACTTTGTTGTGTATAGATAGTGTGTACATAAATATTTATATTTATTTAGCCATTTATTCCTTAATAATTTCTTCATACATGCATTGACATCAATTATAAATTATAAATACATTTACACTTAATTATATACCATCAAATTATTATTTCTTCCATTTCAATACATTTCATGATCAATTATTACATTAATTTCTTAATGTATTTATGTATATTATTGTAGATTACTAATTTATTATGAATACATTAGTACTTGATTTACAATACCATTAAATTATTATTACAATAAAATTTTTGACTCAATTTTTAAATTACATTTTAATAGAAATTCATCATTTATAATTTATTATATTTATTTATTATTAAGGACCTCTCTGAGAGTAAAGGCCTCCTCCTTCTCCATCCATAATTGTCGATTTTGAGCTGCTTGCATCCAGTTTTTTCCCGCAATTTTGACTATCGGACCATCTTTCCATGGGCCGGCCAGTTTTTCGCTTTCCTGCTGGTCCCCTCCCGGCCAATTTGTTAATTTTGTTACTTTAAACGTCCACTTTTCTTTGCTCATGCGCGCTACATGCCCAGCCCAAGACCATTTCAATTTTTGACAGTGTGATAAGGCGTCTAGAACCTTCGTTTTATTTCTTATATCAACATTCCTTTTTTTCTCTATACGCTTTATGTTAAGTATACTGCGCTCCATATTTCTTTGGCAAGAGTTTATTTGTGTTCTAGTATGCTTATTAAATACCCAAGTTTGACATCCGTATGAAAGACATGGCAGCACACGAATCTAGAATTTTTTTTTGAGATAATAATAATCAAATTATTACCACAGACAACCTTAAATGAAATCCGTACAGAAGTCGAAGACTATTTAAAGAGGGCTAACAATTTGAACCAGGCTAATACACCACCATCGTTAGACCAATCTCAAACACCGCTCACTTTAACAGGAACACGAATGGCATGGTCATCAGATGTGAATGAGATGATCATACGATTTTATTTTGAAGTCACTGAGTTAGAGGCAAACATGACTGCATATAGGAAAAAGTTACATGAAAAATTTATTTGTCACTTTCAACATTTATCACATCTATCAGAGCAGCGTATATCTGACCAAAGGAGGGCCATAGTCAATAATAAACTGTTGAGTCCTGCCAAAATTGAGGCCATAAAGGTACAAGTTAGAAATGAGGCAAATAGTTTTAGCTCAACAATAAATGTTACAACGCATAATTAATTCAGTGATTTAGACACAGTACCAATAGCTGAGCAAAACGACGATAACGAGACACAACTAGACCAACCAATAGTACATAGCAATAGATCTAAAACAAATGAACAACATAGACTAAATGACTTTAATATAGATGAAGATAAGATTCAAACACAATTTAAATGTAATTTAGACAAATTTAAGAATATAGACCCAACAAAAAAGCCACATATTCCCAAACTTAAAATATCCCGGAAGTTGACAGCTACAGTAAACTATTTGAATAATAGTGTTATCCCTCAATACCTTTCACAAGAATTAGAGTTTAACTCATTTCAAAATCTAATTTACACAGCAGCGTATACAACAGCTTCATGTGTTGGAGTCAAACTAGATAGACCCGCGAGCTCTGGCAATAAAAGAAAAACAGGGAAACCAAACTGGCAAATAAGACTAGAGTCAAAAATTTCCAAATACAGGGCAGATATAGGGCGCCTTACGCAATACATTCGAGGAAATAGATCTAGAAAGGTAGTTTTAGCAATAGAAACAATAAAATCTACTTATCATACACACGCTACTTATGAAAACCCCAATACTGAACCTGAACATTTTCTGGATACCCTCAAACAAAAATTAAACACCGCATCTAACAGACTCAAAAGATACTTAGTATGCACGGAAAGAAAATCACAAAATGCACTTTTCTTAAATAATGAAAGCAGTTTCTATAGAAAAATTTCTACCAATGATTCGCGTTTAGAGCAACATAGTGAAGCACTTTCGATGGACTCGCTGCATAAATACTGGGTAGACATATGGGGTAGGCCGATTGAACACAACCAGAATGCAGTTTGGATCAACAATAGAATGGGTGAAACCCAACCTAACATTCCAACAATGGACTTTGAGCACATACCAATAGGCACATTTGTTCAGGTAATTAAGCGCACACATAATTGGAAATCCCCAGGGACAGACAATATTCATAATTTCTGGTATAAAAAACTTACTTGCACACAACCACTGCTTCATCAATTTATAAACCAATTTATACAAAGTCCCGAAACTATGCCATCCTATATCACACAAGGTCGTACCTACTTACTGCCCAAGGCCAGTGATATTACAAATCCCTCAAATTACCGCCCAATTACCTGCCTACAAACAATTTACAAAATTATAACTGCCTGCATCAGCGAAAGCATATATAACCATTTAGCGCAGCACAACTTACTAAAAGAACAGCAAAAAGGGTGCAGAAAACACAGCCAAGGGTGTAAAGAACAATTGATTATAGACACCGTAGCTATGAAACAGGCATTTAAAAGGAAACGGGACATACACTTCATGTACATAGATTATAGAAAGGCGTTCGATTCTGTACCCCACAGCTGGCTCCTTTACATTTTAGGTCACTACAATATTCACCCTAATATAATACAGTTTCTACAAACTACTATGAAAACATGGCAGACCACCCTTACTACGAAACAAGACGGCATTTCAATTACATCAGAACCAATTAATATCAAGAGAGGGATTTTTCAGGGGGATTCGTTAAGTCCATTGTGGTTTTGTATGGCCTTAAACCCACTTTCTGAACTGCTTGATGAAGCAGACGTAGGATTCACACTCAAATATAGTTATAACAACCACACATTGTCTCATCTTATGTATGTGGACGACATTAAACTTTTCGCAGATGACACAGAAAAACTTTTTCGATTGGCAGACATAACGCAAGAATTTTCTAAAGACATTGGTATGCAATTCGGTATTGATAAATGCAAAATTTACTCCATTCATAAAGGACAGCTACAAAATAATACATACACACTAGAAACAGGAGAACAAATACAACACATGAACGAAACAGATACTTACAAATATTTAGGATTCCATCAAGCGAGACAGATACAACAGAAACAGACAAAATTTGAACTTACCCGAAAATTCAAACATAGACTCAATGCTATACTTAAATCCTACCTTAACTCCCGCAATGCTATAAAAGCCATCAATACGTATGCAATACCAGTCCTTACGTACTCGTTTGGTATTATAAGTTGGTCGCAAACAGACTTAAAAAACCTGCAACGCACGATTAATATATCTTTGACTAGACATAGAAAGCACCATCCAAAATCCTGTACCCAACGACTTACTTTACCACGGCAAAAAGGAGGAAGAGGCCTAATAGACGTAAAAAACCTACACAATAAACAAATTACTACGCTCAGACATTACTTTCATGCTAAAGCTGAACAGTCACCATTGCACTCACACACAGTTGAAATAATGTCCGATACACACCACTAAATCTTCAAGACAGAACCATTCAGAATAATGAGAAAATCATAAGTTCCGAGCAAAAGACAACAGAATGGAGCCAGAAGGCGCTACACGGTAGACACCAAACAGACCTCAACCAAGCGTTTGTTGATGAAATATCATCAAACTCTTGGCTGAAAAGAGGTGACCTTTTTCCAGAGACCGAAGCCTTTATGATGGCAATACAAGACCAGGTTATTGCGACTCGGAACTACCGGAAGCACATCACGAAAGAATTAGCCCAACAAAGTGACACGTGTAGACACTGCAATAGTGCCCCAGAAACAATTCAACACATTACATGAGCATGCAAAGCCATAGTACAAACCGATTACAAACACCGCCATGACCAAGTTGCCGCCATCATTCATCAGTACTTAGCTCATAAATACAAATTCCTAGATATCCAACTACCATATTATAAATACAACCCTAACACAGTACACGAAAATAGACAATACAAACTGTATTGGGACCGGACTATTATTACTGATAGAACCATACATTTTAACAGGCCTGACATAACATTCCATGACAAAAATACAAAGACGATTTATATAATTGACATTGCTATCCCAAATACGCATAATATCCAAAGTACGATTAATGAGAAACTTTCTAAATATAAGGACCTAGCTATAGAACTTAAGCGCCAATGGCGCGCCCAAACAGTACACATTGTCCCCATAGTAGTGTCAACAACAGGAGTAGTCCCTAAAACATTAAAAAATAGCCTAGATATTCTACACGTCCCGACCTACATGACGCACTCTCTACAAAAAGCGACAATTTTAAATACTTGTCGACTAACAAGAAAATTTTTAACCTCATCGACAATCACAGAAAACCAACAGTAAGCTATTCATTGTATTATTATACTTGGCTACGGCCCGTATAATAAACGTAAAACCCCCTAAAAAGGAGAAATTTTAAAAATATAAATTTAATAATAATAATAAATATCTTTATTGCAACTTTCGGTTATCACATGATGATAGGTGCCTGACTCTCAAACTAGGTTTCCCTGTGTCTCAAGAGCCAGCTCCTTTCCAATAATACATAGGTACAGGTAAGTATACAATATTAGACAGTTTTTTTTAAATATTTAATACTAAAACATGCAAGTATGAGTGCGCGCGTGTGTGTCTTGTGTGTGAATGATTTTGTTTTGTGTGTGTATGTGTGTGAAGATGCGCGTGTGCAAGTATAATTTTAAGTTAACTTTAAATTATTGTTTGTAAAAGATTTTCAGCTTCCATGTAGTTTAAAGATATTAACCAGATTTTTATTATCTTTTTGACTTGGAAATTACTATGTTTTATAATGTTGAGAGTTTTATTTACTTTGTTATATAAAAACGACGCCAAAAATGAAAATTGTCTTTTAGCCCATGCACTGTTGCAACGGGGTACTGGGTAGTGAGCTATGCGTTTTTTACCCAGTACTAGAGAAGGTGCTGTCAGTCTATGAAATCTACGTACTATTTGGTAAATGAAAAGTTTGCGTACACTTGGTACTTCAGCCATATCATAAAGTAGCTCAGTAGGGTATCGATATGGTAGGTAAAGCATAACTTTTAACACAGCTCTCTGCGCACGCTCCAGCTCCATAAGATATGTTTTAGGAGCACCGCCCCACGAGCATATACAGTAGCTTAAGACACCTTGGCATAAGGAGTCATATGTTTGAAAGAGAACTATTTATCCGCTACAAGCCGCAGGTTTTTGAATACATATATTAGTTTACGGATTCTGTTAGCTGTAGTTTGAATATGGGGACCCCAATTTAGCTTATCGTCAATAATAATACCAAGATATTTAATTCTAGTGACTCTCGCTAATGTATCGCACTTACAATTGATTACAACTCCATCGTTAATTATATTCCTGTTGCAGGGATAAGTGTGAATTTTCATAGTGTCTAACGCTGGATCAGGGCCTGATACGGATGTTTTGCTAAAACATAAGTATTTGGTTTTAGATGTATTTAAATTAAGAAGACTATCCTCGAGCCAGCATGTGACACTACTTAAACCGGATTCTACTAGTGTTTTGACCTCCTCCCAGGTTTTACTGCGGAAGACCAACACGGTATCGTCAGCAAACATAAAAACTTCAGCTCCCTTGATTTTAGCTTTGCAAAGGTCATTTATGTAGGCCAAAAATAAAGATGGACCTAAAGTGCTCCCCTGAGGGACACCGTAGTTACTGATAACTTCGTTACTAGTGTGCGTCAAGATACGTACTTTTTGGGTGCGGTCTTTTAAATAACTGCGAAACCAAGCTAGAGGCGTTCCCCTGATTCCCATATTCTGTAGCCTAGTTAACAAGATTGGAATCGAAACGGTATCGAACGCCTTTTGCAAGTCCAAGAAGACTGCTACACACTTGTCGCCGCTGTCTGTGTAAGAAGTTACAGTCGAGGTAAAGGCCAGGACCGCATCCTCTGTGGAACGGCCTGGTCTAAAACCGAACTGATTATTTTGTAGGATATTATGCGATTCTAGATACTGTACAAGGCGTTTATTAACAATTTTTTCTAATATTTTAGAAAAACTTGACAGTAATGTGATCGGTCTGTAATTAGAGGGGAGTGATTTGTCACCCGTTTTATAAATTGGAGATATGAGAGACGTTTTGAAAATTGAGGGGAAGATTCCAGAAGAAAGGCTCAGATTAAACAGATATGTAAGTGGATTTACTAAAAAATCACAGGCCGATTTGATTAATTTATTACTAATGTTATCGCATCCTGGTACACTATTATTTTTGAGGTTCATAATTAGATTTCGGACTTCAGCCGGGTCCGTCGGCAGTAGAACCATGGACATTACAGGAGATTCGGTTGAATGTGCTAATTTTGCTAGGTCACCGTCCGTTTTTCCCATTTTTTCCAACATATTATCAGCTAAAGTACGCCCCACAGATGAAAAGTACCTACTTGCATCATCTAGTGCTATAATTGGGTCACTGTTTATTTTAAGTAGTTCCGTGTTCGTAATTTTTGTTTGGTTAAGGTTGCATAATTCCTTTATAATTTTCCAAGTTTCTTTAGAATTGTTTTTACACTGTGATAATTTAGTTTGGTAATAACTTATTTTAAGTGATTTTATTATTTTATTACACCAGTTACGGTACGTTACATATTTTAGACGGATATTATCATCATTTTGATTATTTTTTACCTTTTTATGCAGCTTATCTCTTTTTCGCATTGATTTCACTATACCTAATGTAATCCATGGTTTTAGTGGTCTCTGTTTTTTTGGAATATTATTCGTTCTGGTATTAGAAAGAATGATGTCTTGGATTTGTCAGTAAATGTTTCAGCTGCGCAATTGACATCATTGATACTGTACAACTGATCCCATTTTGATACTGTACAACTGATCCCATTTTGGGCATATTGGACTTAAGCGATTCCTTATAACTCCAGAACTTATTTCATGTGGATTTTACTCGTCTGCTTAGTTCGTCACGATGTCTGTTTCTTCCAAACGACACTGTCGTTCCAAGTAGATGTATTCTTGAACATAGCTAACAGGTATATTATTTATATTTATAGGTGTTTGTATGCTATTTGTCATGGCTTTTGTTTTTTCTGTATTTAGTTTTAAGCCGACCTCGTAACTGACTAGATAGAGGTCATTTATCATAGACTCTAGCTGTAGGGCAGATTCAGAAAACAGCACAACATCATCCGCAAAACGCAAGTTACTCATAAATAGATTATCTATTTTTATTCCTTTTCTTTCCCAATTTAGTTTTTTCATAATATTCTGGAGTACAGTCACGAATAGTCTCGGGGACAAAGGATCTCCTTGTTTCACGCCTCTGGAGATTTTTATTTCTGGTCCCTTTCTATCAAGTTTTATTCTACTTGTGCTTGTACTATATATAAATCTTATTAACTCTATGGTTTCAGTAGGGACTCTACATTCATGTAGAGCTTGCCAAATACTTGCGTGCGATATGGAATCGAAAGCTTTGGCATAATCGATAAATGCCAAATAAAGCGGGCGATTTTGCTCTATGTATTTCTCTATCACTTGGTCCAAAGCATGTATGTGATCAGTAGTTGAAAAGCCCCTTCTGAAACCCGCCTGTTCTACTGGCTGGTTTTTTAGGGTTCCGTAGCCAAAATGGCAAAAACGGAACCCTTATAGATTCGTCATGTCCGTCTGTCCGTCTGTCCGTCTGTCACAGCCAATTTACTCGGAAACTATAAATGCTACAGTAACGAAATTTGGTGAGAATATGTGTTGTATGAACCGCTACAGGATTATGATACTAAATTGTAAAAAAAAACTATTGTGGTGGGGGCCCTCCATACATGTAACTGAGGGATAGAATTTTTTTTTTGTTTTACATAAGCGTGTGGGGTATTAATAGAAAGGTCTTTAAAAATGATATGAAGGTTTATACATCACATTTTTATTTAAGCAAATCGTTTTCGAGATATCAGCTCTCAAAGTCTGAAAAATGTGTCCCCCCCCCCTCTATTTTTTAAACTACGCGATATAAAATTCTGAAAAAAATATATGTTATGCACATTAATAAACTCTATCAACGATTTTTAGTTTAATTAAATTATCTCCTATAGTTTTTGAGCTAGGTTGATTTAACTGTATTTTTTTAATAATAAATTGATAATGGTACGGAACCCTTTGCGCGCGAGTCCGACTCGCACTTGGCCGGTTTTTTTTCTGTATGATTTGATAGTCGTTTTTCTAACAATGAAGCAAATACTTTATAGAGAGTAGGTTGCAAACTTATAGGTCTGTAGTTACCTATATCTGCCGGATTCCCTTTTTTGTAGAGTAATATAACGTCCGACTCTGCCCATTCTGTTGGCACCTTGCGTAATTCTAAAATATGGTTGAAAAGGGTTGTCAAAGTGGGTGTTATTGCGAAGCGTCCAGCTTTTATCATTTTGTTGGTAATACCGTCTGGTCCACAGGTTTTGTCTGTTTTTAGGGACTCTATCTTCTTCATAACTTCCCATTCCGTGAAACGTTCCAATTTTTGAGAAGATTCTGTGTACATAAATATTTACATGCAATTCAGATCAATTTTAGAATCCTCAATATCATCAAAAATAAAGTTGAACATAGTATAATTGATAAATGAACTAACGGGGACGAACTACGATTCTGATATGAGACCGTGTCAAAAAATACATTAAGTGTACACATCCTTAAAATATTTCCTAATATTTATTATTATTCTTATACTTACTAAATCTGAAGCCGCACTGACTTTGTAATCTGTTACGGGTTTGATCCCCACGATACTGGCAACACCTAGTGTGGGGTTCACTGAAATGTTATTTTCCTAACTAGTGCGGAAAAGTAAACTTTGCGCACGCTTCGCGTACGTAAGTTTATCTTTTTAAGGTACTTGTTATGAAAAAACGTTCGATACACCTGTAAAAACTTCTTTTTAAGTCGGGTGATTGTCGCCCTCGTTTCACTCGGGCTCCGACTTTCACCCTTATCGAAAAAAAAAACGTTGCTCTTGCATCGTAATTTACTATTTTGTGTTCCTGCTTTTTTTTGGTAAATAAATATACTTTTTTTTTATTCACATGGATATTTCTTGTTTGATACAATCTATGTTGGACAAAGAGCGAATTTCAATCTCTTGAACTTTGACAAATTTATATAGACTATAGCCAATCAAAACTTTGACTGACCAATCACAACTTTATAAATAGCGGTTTACGTTTCTACAGGTTAATATTGAAATTCGAGACGTGCGATGTATTGAAGAGGGGACGACATTTTTCATCGAAATATCAGGATCGTTTTTGAAAGGTGATTTTGTATGGCGTCCGACTTCCACGTTCTCTTTGTTCCTACATTAAAAATATTAGAATAGAAATGGAGAAACAAAATAAAAGACAATATTCTTTATTTCAAACTTTACTCGATTGACTTCCTTGACATATTCATTTCAAAATGACATGCTAAAATAACTGTTACATTTTAACATATTTATTTATACAACGTGTAACAACAAGAAACGAAAACTTATGACGGACTAATTAATAGTGCTGTTTGATGTGATTCCTCGAAAATATCAGAATGATCAAAATTTTAGATTGAAAATATAATTTTAGCTGACAGGCAATTATACGTGAAGTTAATTTCGTTTCGGTTTTATTTCGTATAATCAATATAATAATACTCAATACAACTGACATTTAAATTCTCCGAACTTCCGACTATCCGATTTGGTTAATAAATTAGTTCGGTTAATCGAGACTCTGTTGTACCTACATTATTGAGTTTTTGTCCATTACTAGTGATGTGGCCCTAGTGAGAGGAATTGACTATAATACTCTGGGTATTTACATTTTTGCTGTATCAAAGTTACACGTTGTATGTTTTTTTACATTCCTTG
Organism: Thaumatotibia leucotreta; assembly: GCA_025490895.1. Classification (NCBI taxonomy): domain Eukaryota; kingdom Metazoa; phylum Arthropoda; class Insecta; order Lepidoptera; family Tortricidae; genus Thaumatotibia; species Thaumatotibia leucotreta. The sequence goes on from JALPQI010008188.1 coordinate 18,690, forward strand.
AAAAAAACATTCGTAATCGGAGTTTGATATTAAACAACTATTCTTGACTAGACATTAAAAATAAAATAACAACGTGACTAGTAAAAACTCGTTACAGTAATAACTATTTTCAAGTGTAAATTTAAAACGCTATACATACTAAACAATTACAGCTTTGCCCACGGATTGTAGCTTTGCCAAAGATAAAAAAAATCATCTGCATTTCGATATATTGCATTTGCAGGTCTTACATTAATATTAGATTGTATCGTCTTATTTTGTGATCTTTATCTGATAAACTGTTGGTCTAATGACATTATTTTTTATATTTTTTATAAGTTTCCGTCCAGAGTTAACTTGCTACAGCTCGCTTTTAGTGTTAATTTTCTCAGTTCATAAACTTTTTTAAAAGTGTGTCTACATACATTAGTGCTATAACCGCCAAAGTTAGATAAGTAAAATATAGTAAGCGAGACTTTCCCCTGGGCAAAGTTTTACTCCCTGTCTTCAGTGACTACATTGCGTCAATCAATCAAATCAAAAGTATTACTTATTCAAGTAATCAAATTGCTAAAACTTTGCCTTTCAACCTCGCGGCCCTCTGCGTGTTATTTCTCAGAAGAGTTGTTTTTTGCTTTGCAGAAGACATTAAAGTGACTACCTACATATGCAGCTATTTTTATCAAGCTTTGTTTTCAAGCTAGGCAAAGTTGCAAATAAATTCCCATTTTTTTTTCAAAGCTGTCCCCCGTTTTTTTGCAACAGGTATTTTTATATGATTTCTACTCAGGATGCTTAGCCAAGTCGCCATTCGCTAGCGCTTGGTAGCGTATCGTAGTTTTCCCTCTCTGTCACTCTTGCATATTAGTGCGACAAAGGCAGTTAGCTGCCTTTCGTTTATGATTGACGATTAAGCGTTAGCGATTCGCCACTTGGCTAAGTACCCTGATTCGCGAGTTCTTTCAATCCTAATAGGAGAAAAATGTTATCCCAAAATTTACATATATTTTTCAAACTTTCCATTCCGTTACCGTCATACAAAATGTATGAAAAAATGGTAACGCAATGGAAAAAAGCCTTGGGACAAAACTGTTCTCCTATTAGGATAAAAAGAGCACAATTCTAAGTGGAAACCATATTAAAAGTTCCAAATAAAAAAAAAGAGGGCAAAGTTTGAAAAAAATGGCCCACAACGAAATTGTCACACTTTCCTTTGGGCAAAGCTGCCCCTTTCATTGTCTTCAGTTACTACATTGCTTCAATCAAAGTATTACTTATTTAAGTTAGATATTGATATACTACATATATCTAAACAAAATATTTATGGTAACATTCATCTTAACCTATTATTGAGCTCTCAGTACACTAATACGTATATACATTATTAATTAAATTACTTCTTGTAGCTTATAACCATTATACCTACAAATAAATTAACTAATTAATTATGAAACTGGATGGTTTCATTTTTTTTTCATTAATCTACGGCAGGCCTAGGTAACATTCCATTCTGCGTAGCATACATTATGGTCACGTGACTTTTCGTTCGAATCTGTCATTCTCATACATAAATTACAGTTTAGGGCTTGTCCATTAATCACGTCATACGATTTTGGCCTGTTTTAGACCCCCCCATCCTCCATATGACGTGTAAATTTGCCAAGTCCTAGTAAGTACCTAGTCCTTTTAATAACACTTGAATTTACGTACTTTTTACCAACTACGAGGTAAATGTTCGCGAAGTTTTAAAGCGTAGTATTTAAAAAGTGTTTTATAAAAAAAAGTATAGATTTTATTACTGGCTATAATGCTAATCAGCAGATTCGAGAGTAACAAAAAATTACACGTGATTTGTCCGATGACCCCCTCTCTCTTATGGTGATAATTGGTGATTTTTTCATGACCCCCCCCCCCCCTCCTCCTATATAGTATGACGTGATTAATGGACAAGCCCTTATCGTATACGACTGCAAAATGGCACGTTGGATAGGTATACTGAAATACATACAAACGGAAATTCTGCCATATCATATTTCAATGATTCATATACAAAAACAAAATAAGTATAATTAGGTATATATTTTACCTATTTGCAGAGTGAAAATAATATAAGCTTAACCAATTTATGTAGCATAGCAGAAATTTAACCGCATAGCGGCAGTAAGAATATATTTGTCACAACATATGACTACACTTTGTCACTGACCATTTATTTTTTAATGATAGGCAGCAACATCATAATGGACACACTTCTGCAATCGCCAACCCGCTTGCTCAGCGTGGCGATTAAGGGCATTACCTCCTATTGCGTCCGTATACGTATAGGTTATATGAGAGGCCTAAATATCGACGCTTTTCATGAACAACGCTGAGTTTAAAGATACTACTTTGTCGTAATTTGAATTCTAACAATGAAGCACTAGAATTCCAATCGAACGTAATTATGCAGGTGGGAACCAACCCACATGAATTTATCATTCTAATTAACACTTTCAATCACAAGAAACAAAGTCAATCTTTAAAATGACAGATTCGTGTGGATTGGTTCTCCTTTGCATAATTACGTCTAATTGCAGGCACGTACTATTTTGGATTACAGCGTTGTTCATGATAAGCGCCGTTATGTCCAGCAGTGGACTTAATGGACTGATGATGTTTGACATGTATAATGACTAGCACACAATTATAGCTATTTTCTATTTACAAACTCTTATTGCACTCAATTTAATCCTATATACTATTTAATACATAAGTATTCTACTTAAGTATTTGTCCTACAAAAAACTACTTCATATCTACGATCTTAAGATGATTTCAAGTTATGTTCATTCATTTTTTCATTCATGTTATGTGTATAACAAGATATAGTGCAAGTGCAAGTGTTGTTGACCATTTATTTATCGAATATTGATGGCACAGTAGCGTCATCATAGTGGACACACTATTGCGATCGCCAACCCGCTTGCCCAGCGTGGCGATTATACAGCGTGTGTAAATACACACGCTGTATAATCGCCACTAAAATATTCGCCCGTATCAAATGATACGGGCGAATATTTTAGTGGCGATTACCTAACCTATTTACATAAATTTCTTTAGGAAATTAAGCTATTTTTTTCATACAAAATAATCGAGCACGCAATGTATTGCATCCACTGGTAGCCACATCACTTGAAGTAGACATAAGTATCAAAACGTCAAACGAGTGTCATATCAGTTGGCCAGCATACATTGCTGCTGAGCTGCAATTTAGAAAAACAAAACGAAATTTAACAAAATGATTATCTTACACGACTCGTAAGATCAGATATTATAGCTGGATTAATTATTCGTCCGTATCAAATACCCACGCTGTAGGCATTTCCTATTATTCCTCCTAATGCGTCCATACACATAGGTAATAGCCGCAGTGGACTGATATAGGCTGATGATGTACTTGCTGTAATGCATGTACAGTTAAAGACAAACTAAGATGTACACAAAAATGTTCAAAATATGTGCCAGTGCACTCTAATTCTGTGTTAAAAAGAACGTCGTAATATATTTATGAGGACGGATTTTTATTTTGTTGTAGTTTTTTAAAATTTTCCAAATTTGGATATTTTCATATTTTTTCTACTCAGAATCACGAACTCTTTCGAACCTCATTAGCAGAAAAAAGTGTCCCAAGAATTTCATATTTTTTTTTGTCTCCCACTGAGTTACGGTCGAAGAAAGTGTATGGATAATAGTAACGCAATGGAATTTTTTTTGGGACACTTTTTTATTTCTATCAGCATCGATTGAGCTCGTGATTCTGAATAGAAAAAAAAGTAAAAAAGTCCAAATTTGGTAAATTTTAAAAAACGACAACAAAATAAAAATCCGCCCATGAGCGGATTCTTTCGATACTTATTTTTACACTTGACTGTACTACGTCTCGCTTATGTTGTTGCGCGTGCAATTGGTCTTGTTTATGTTGTAGCTCGTGCAGTTGATCTCCTTTACGTATTGTTAGTTATAAGAAAAGTGTAGTACAATTTAATTTAAAATATAATAAATATCTTGATTGATGTCACTCAGCGCCGGTGTTATATTTGTTAAATTAGTAAATCATTTGAACCAATTTTTGTACAAGTCAATCATCGTCTAAACACGGCGTTAGTGACATCATTCAACCATTCGTTCAGTTACAATTAGTCATTCGCAAAGGTTACATAAGCTTGGTTTTATTTAATTTTATCTCTTTAGGCTGTTGAAATTCGAACAATAAACATCACTTGAATGAAGTCGTGCTTTTGAGTATTCGTCCAATGATATAATAAGTAAAGATATGTTACACCGGCTCTAAAATTGAAGCGCTCAGATTGTGATAATTCTAACAATCGCTCTTAGTCCTACTCAGACCACCGAGAGGTGTGTACCACTGCCGAGTTCTCACAAATCACATGAACTGCGCCCTAAAATGTCATTTTATGTTATATAATAGTGAAAACAACGAAATAAAATGCAAAAATGCCCTTAGCATCACACATCATGCGCAATTAAACTGGATTATGTATTTTTTCAATTTTATTATTTATTGAAAATAAATAGGACGCCATTTTGATGTTTTTGACTGACTTAGAGAAAAAGACAAGCTTATGCGGTTTAAGATCAAGAGTAACAAAGATAAAACAATGTTTATCAATAAAATAATGCACGCGCGATTGTCAAAATGCTAGTTGTCTCTTTTTTATTTATTAAATACGAGTAGGTATATGCATTTTGCCATCTCTTTTACGCATTTTGAAGTATGAAGGGTGTATGCTGTGAAGTATTTATTTCGCTCATTTTGTTAGAGTATAACGTATCTTTACTTATATATCATTGTATTCGTCCAGTTTTTATCCTTTAATAGTATTGTAACACGTATGGTCTAGCTTATGTTGTACTGCGTACAATGAGTCTTGTTTATGTTGTAGCGCGTGTTTGGTCTCGCTTAAGTTGTCGCATGTGTAGTTGGTCTTGTTTATGTTGCAGCGCGTGCAGTTGATCTCCTTTACGTATAACACGTATAGTTGGTCTTGCTTATGTTGTGCTGCGTACAATGGGTCTTGTTTATGTTGTAGCGCGTGTTTGGTCTCGCTTATGTAGTCGCATGTGTAGTTTTGTTTATGTTGCAGCGCGTGCAGTTGGTCTCCTTTACGTATTGTAACACGTATAGTTGGTCTAGCTTATGTTGTACTGCGTACAGTCTTGTTTATGTTGTAGCGCGTGTTTGGTCTCGCTTATGTTGTCGCATGTGTAGCTTTGTTTATGTTGTAGTGCGTGCAGTTGATCTCCTTTACGTATTGTAATAGGTATAGTTGGTCTAGCTTATGTTGTACTGCGTACAATGAGTTTTGTTTATGTTGTAGCGCGTGTTTGGTCTCGCTTATGTAGTCGCATGTGTAGTTTTGTTTATGTTGCAGTGCGTGCAGTTGGTCTCCTTTACGTATTGTAACACGTATAGTTGGTCTAGCTTATGTTGTACTGCGTACAGTCTTGTTTATGTTGTAGCGCGTGTTTGGTCTCGCTTATGTTGTCGCATGTGTAGCTTTGTTTATGTTGTAGCGCGTGCAGTTGATCTCCTTTACGTATAACACGTATAGTTGGTCTTCCTTATGTTGTACTGCGTAGGATGAGTCTTGTTTATGTTGTAGCGCGTGTTTGGTCTCGCTTATGTTGTCGCATCTATAGTTGGTCTTGTTTATGTTGCAGCGCGTGCAGTTGGTCTCCTTTACGTATTGTAACACGTATAGTTGTTGGTCTAGCTTATGTTGTACTGCGTACAATGGGTCTTGTTTATGTTGTAGCGCGTGTTTGGTCTCGCTTATGTAGTCGCATGTGTAGTTTTGTTTATGTTGCAGCGCGTGCATTTGATCTCCTTGACGTATTGTACCACGTATAGTTGGTCTTGTTTATGTTGTTGCATGTGTAGTTGGTCTTGTTTATGTTGAAATGCGTTAACTGGGTCTTGTTTATGTTGTAGCGCGTGTTTGGTCTCGCTTATGTTGTTGCATGTGTAGTTGGTCTTGTTTATGTTGCAGCACGTGCAGTTGGTCTCCTTAACGTATTATAACACGTATAGTTGGTCTTGCTTATGTTGTACTGCGTGCAGTCTTGTTTATGTTGTAGCGCGTGTTTGGTCTCGCTTATGTTGTCACATGTGTAGTTGGTCTCGTTTATGTTGCAGCGCGTGTTTGGTCTCGCTTATGTTGTCACAATACATGTGTAGTTGGTCTTGTTTATGTTGCAGCGCGTGCAGTTGGTCTCCTTTACGTGTTGTATCGCGTGCAGTTGTTCTCCTTTACGTGTTGTATCGCGTGCAGTTGGTCTCCTTTACGTATTGTATCGCGTGCAGTTGGTCTCCTTTACGTATTGTATCGCGTGTAGTTGGTCTCGCCGACGATGTCGATGTCGCTGTCGCTGTGGTCGCTTTCGGAGTCCGACGTGTGTGTCAGCCGGGTGTCGTCCGTCTGTCAAAATTACAATACAATAGATAGCTATATTAACTATCGACAGTATTAAGGTGGCGTAAATACAGTTTGGTGAGCCGTGTGGTGACTGCAGTAAAAATAAATTAGTCGCCACCCCAACTCCTCCTACGGGTGTCGAAAGAGTTGACTAAGGGATTGAAGTGTCACTGACCATTATTTGATAAAAGGTTGATGATGGGCAGCAGCGTCATCATAGTGGACACATTACTGTGATCGCCAATCCGCTTGCCCAGCGTGGCATATGGGCGTTTACCTCCTAATGCGTCTATACGCATAGGTTATAGGAGAGGCCTATGTCCAGCAGTGGACTATCTTAGGCTGATGATGATGATGAAATATAGTTTTGGCTCCTGAATCGTAATGATATCTTTGATGTCGATTGCACTAAGTCGATTTCTCCAGGATTCCTTCATCAGATCTTAAAAGTGAAAATGGTCGTACAAGGTCGTGACAACTCACAAAATTTACAGAGGTCTCTAGATAAGTTCTGCAATCTACCTATTTGCATGATTTTTTTTGTTTAGTGTATGAATATAAGTACATTTGTCATCATCCCAACTCCTCCTGCGGGTGTCGTAAGAGTCGACTAAGGGATTAATGTGTCACTGACCATTCTACAAGATTGATGATGGGCAGCAGCGTCATCATAGTGGACACATTACTGTGATCGTCAATCCGCTTGCCCAGCGTGGCGATTATGGGCATTAACCTGCTAATGCGTCTATATAGTGAATAGGAGAGGCCTACGTCCAGCAGTGGACTAACATAGGCTGATGATGATGATGATGATGACTATTTGTTGCAAAACTTATCCAGTGACTTATAGAATTGACAAATACTTATTTGCCTGAACAGAGTGCTTAGACAAGTTGCAAAACGCGTAATCGTCAATCGTAAACGAAAGGTAGCTAACTGTTTTTGTCGTATTAATATGAAAGAGTGACAGAGAGGGAAAACTACGATACGCTACTAAGCGTTTGCGATTGGCAACTTGGCTAAGCAGCCAGTAAACGGTAATAGGTGTCAATAAGATACCTTTCTGCATTCCGTTGGCTGTGGAGCGTGTTTCGTGAAGTCCACTGCGGCATTACCTATGGAAAACAAATAGCATCAGTATAACTAACAAACAGGTTGTATTTAGCCATTTGCGAAAAATATACAGGGTGTTACACGAGCCACTGAAAACCTTGAACGGCATGTTTTAGTAGGAGGGTTAAAATTCTTTTCGTTGTCTTGTTTCATACCACTCTGTCACGCTTTTAGTTGCTGTTTCGACTCAGTATACTAAAGAAAACCGGTGCACTTGTATTTCTTTTTCACGCTAGATTTTAATCCATACATCAAAAATTTGAAACAAAACATCATCTCATACAAAAATCACAACTGTGTCACGTTTTTTAGGGACACAATAAAATAAGACAACGAAAAGAATTTTGATCCAGGCTATACTGAACAACTTTTTCTATGGGGCCAATCACGACATCTAAAAAAGAAAATTGTCTTTTTCATACATTTTGACCGATCCATAACGACATTTTGTAAAATGCTAAATTTTTTTTTGAGATTTCTGGGTTAGCTCCATAATAAAAATTGTTCAATATAACCTACCAAATCACCCCGTTCAAGGTTTTCAGTGGCTCGTGTAACACGCTGTATATGCCTAAAGGTGCGTTCAAACCAAAAGATCATTCGCTGTTCTATCCCCCGTTCTACGAAATCAACCAATCACGTTTTGTCTAACGATCGAATTTCGTAGAGTGGGGGGTTAGAATAGCGAATGCTCTCTTGGTTTGAACGCACCTTTAGGGTATTTAACACTCGTAGTATCATTACAATCGATTACAAAGAAATAAATTCAGATTTATTTTCTAAAAATATTGACTTTAGAATAAAACTTTCTTTTAGACCCTTATTTTATTTTTATCTTTAATAATACCCCACACTATAAGCATTACAGCAAAATGAAAAAAATATCCCCACTTTACGAGTAGGTGAAGTACCCGAATGTTTTTTTTCTATATTGTATTCTACCACTTTGTCGGGGTGATTAATATGTATCATCATCATCATCTCAGCCATAAGACGTCCACTGCTGAACATAGGCCTCCCCTCTGGACCTCCACATGTACCGGTTAGATGCGACCTTCATAAGGTCGTCTGTCCATCTTGTGGGTGGACGTCCTACGCTGAGTTTGCCTAGCCATGGTCTCCACTCGAGCACTTTTCGACCCCATTAATATGTATACCCGTAGTACCAAATTGCAGATTAAAAGTACTACCGGTCTATCCGCAGCATAACTCAGTAGTTATGCTGCGGATAGACAGACAGACGGATAAACGGACATGGCGAAACTATTCACAACGGAACTTAAATGTATTACGCTTTACTGGTTAATTACTAACTTTAAATAACTTTAAAATATCGGTTCATAGTTCTAGTTTGGTTACGATTTTAGGTGATAGGTATTAAAAATATGCGTTATAGATCAACAAAGCACGTAAAATAAATATGACCCTTATGTCGAACCCAAAAACCCTCCTCTAAATACTTATTCAAAAGAAGACTTTAACTTCAACTAAATAAAATCTATTCGCCTACGAGTATCCACACATTCAGTAGGTAAAAACGAAGTCAACCAAACTTCAACTTTATCTCCAGCTATTAAGGGTGTTACGAACTACGATGGGTTGAAGACGTGAAGACGTTGCCTAGCAACGAAGTCGGCCATCTTGGCAGTAAGTTCGTTAAAGGCAACGTCTTGGATTGTGGCGCGAAAGCGGTGTTCCAAATTCAATTTGGGCGTCTTTGAGGTTGGTAGGGGAAAGGGGTGTGCTTTCCAGTACGTTCGAGTTCGTTTTTGATGCGATACGGCTTTTTAGAGTATCTTGTGATTGAAACGTTACGTTTTTTGGATTTAGAAATGGGTATTCTTAGGGTGCGGCTCGACTGAGGTGGATGTCCAAAATTGGCCAATGAGACCGCATGACAGTGTTTCGAATTTTGAGTTTAAAGAATGTAATTGGTCAATTTTGCACATCTCCGCTCCTCTCCGCCTCCGTGGAGCCGCAGCCTTATGCTTTTGCCCACACGTTTACTTAACTTATTTTACAAAAAACTGGATTGATTGAGCAGGCAAAGTAGAAATAAAAATTAGGTACCTACCTACCTAACCTATATTCGTATGCTGTTATTTGCTAAAATGTAAGTTATGCTTGAGATTTTCAATAAAAAAATACTTCAATTTAGTTTACTTACATTTAAAATAAAACTATGAAAACGGATAAACTCGCGATATATTATGCGCGACTCGACCGCAGATCACGAACCCTGTAAAGTTTTCGAAACGTCGGGATGAAGTTAAAATAGTACATTGTGCATCAAGGGAGGTAAGTATGGAATTACTAACGAAAGTGTTAGAAGCCCGACGCCGTAGTCGGAGGGCTTTTAATGACTCGAGTTAGTATTCCGCTTACCGACCGTGATGCATACAATGTTTTTTATCACACTTGCGGAAAAAAAGTTTTAAGACAAAATTTATTATTCTATGACGTACTGAAATTTCTATTACTCCCTAGGGAATTTCACTTTTCTATTACTCCCGCTACACATGCAAGCAATGGCGCGCTCAAGTGTGATGAATAGGCTTAGGACTTTTCATAGCATATCTTGGTTCTAAAATCCTTGGAGCCGCTATGTGTAAAATTTTCGAAGTCAAAGTCAAAGTATATTGTACTGTCACATCGTTACTGAGTTAATTTTAATCGAACGTAATTAATTTTAAAAATCGAACTTGATTTCATAAAAAGTGCATACGAAATTAGTTATATCAGAAACCATAAAAAAACTAGACATTTAGGTTCAAGACAAACTAGAAAAAGTCTTAGATCGGAAATAGCGATGAAAATGGCGAAAGTATCATGTTGTTTTTCTCGAAAGTTTCGAATCTTTCGTATAAATTACATGTAACTTCCGAACAAAAAACAAAACTGACGTTTGTCGACTTATACGACGATACCCCCGGCTAAGATCGGATGACCACAATAACTACTGAAATAGTAGTATTTTTTTGCTCACTGGCTGTACTATGCATGACGCCATTTCACCCCGCCCCTCTCGCTAGTATGCAGCAACCGCTCAGTCGCATCAGTCGTGAGCTACGAACGTTTAAAAAAAAAGCGTTTTTTTTTTTTCGAGAATTTTTAAGAATCTATCTTTAACAGGAAGCTTTATCTTTAACAGGCACCTTCTTCTCCTTACTTTAGAGTTGAAATGAGATACTAGTCCGATCATAAGCCAAGAAAGTTTTTCAATTGGGTGTCTTGGAAAAAGAATAGTGCAAGTTTGACTTTACGTTTACTCCTAAGCTATTCGGCTGAGTGGCATCAAGTAAATTTATATTGAAAGCTTGATTTTTTTTATCACGTACATCACACATCTGCAGGTAAAAGTTAGTGATAATACATTTATGTTCGATTATTAAAATTAATTACGTTCGATTTAAATTACCTCAGTAACAATGTGACAGTAGGTATAAATCATTATATTTTATATTACAATATACTTTGACTTTGACTTCGAAAACTTTACACATAGCGGCTCCAAGAATTTTAGAACCACGATATGCTATGAAAAGTCCTAAGCCTAGTGATGAAAATTGATATACGCGAGTTTTATCCGTTTTCATAGTTTTATTTCAAATCCTCGCTGTAACCGAAGAAAATATTACTTACATTTAGTTCCATAACTAACCAAACTGAGTACAGGAGATTCACATATTAGTCAGCCTCCGTAGCCTAGTTGGTGTGACCCTGCCTACGAAGCTGGAGGTTCCGGGTTCGAATCCCGGCGAGGGCATTATTTGTATATCTATTTATCACAAATATTTGTCCTTGGTCATGGCTGTCTATGTATTTAAGTATCTATAATATGTATCTATCTATTATATATATCGTCGCCTAGTACCCACATCACAAGCCTTAATTGAACTTACCGTGGGACTAGGTTGATTTGTGTAAGATGTCCCAAGATATTGATTATTATTATTTATTCCTTTATTTATTAGTTTTCTTAGGTTAGGTATTTTCATAATATGATTATAAAAGTAAAATACAATAAAACATACAAAACCAATACAAAACATATAAACACATTATAAAAAACCTAACCTAGGGTGCCGCCGGTAACGGAGCGGGCCCAAGCTGCCGGTGGTTAAGGTCGCAGAGAGAGGAACCGACGGACTATCCGCGCCGTGTCCAGGATTACCGCCTTCTGCATCTGACCCTTGATCCAGCCATCTAGCGAGAGACTCTTAAGATGTTGGTCGAGACTCTTCGCTATTAAACCGTTCGCTGTAACGACTATCGGGACTATGATCGTCGAGTCAACATCCCACATGGCGGTTATCTCGTGGGCCAGGTCTAGGTACTTACTGGATTTGTCCTTCTCGGCCTTCACGAGATTCTCATCATGGGGGATGGTGACGTCGACGAGCACAGCCCGGCGCTGCGATCGATCTACCAGCACGATATCAGGCTTATTGGCTACAATAGTCCTGTCCGTGATGATAGGTCGATCCCAATAGAGCGTGGCACGACCATTTTCGAGAATTTATTTATTTATTTATTTATTATTAGTCTAGTCTAGTACAATAAGTGGTTTCAGCTCTTGGTAAGTATATTATACTCTTAATAGACAGCAAGAGCCGTACATTCTTGCTAAATTAAATCGACCTTTAAAACCGCCATCTTGGAATTCTCTCGAGATTCTCTAATGAAAATTGTCGTTCAATTAGAATCTCTTTAACGGGATGTTTCGTGATATTACCTTAATTTTCCTCTTCATTATAATCTTATTAATTATCTCGTCCCTGTGAAATCGTTAGGTGTAGTCGAAATGACTTAATTTTAATGTAGGATATTTTAATAAGTAATGTACTTGTTAGATTTATTGCTCACAAAAAGGACTTCCGAGAACATAATTTTGGTGATTTTTAAGTTATAGTGTTGCAATGCACTTGTTCAGTAATTTTTAAATACCTCAATAACAGTAAGAGTCATCAATACACTAGTTTCTTTAAGAAATTAATTATATTTGTTCTAAATAAGCTTCTCTTATTTTTAGTAGGTACCTATATGTTATTCTAAATCTATCAATTTATCTTTATTTAATTTAAATCTTTGCAATACTATATGAAGGGTCCACGGAAAAACATGTCCAGTGCTTAAATAAATCAGGGCAAATTCACATCTTATTCTGTTACCTTACTTTTAACAGAATAAGATGTGAATTTGCCCTGATGAGTTTTTCCTTCTGTAATTTGAATTGACTAGACATGTTCTTTATGTGGACCCTTTTCGTACGAGGATTTTTCTCTGTCACTCAAACGAAGGCGTCATTAGAGTGAGAGAGACAAATCCTGGAGATTTACGAATTTCGTTTTTCGCGGCAGGGCCGCAGGTCTGTTATGGTGACACCAATTACATGTCATAACCAGAGATCGGACAAATGTGCGTCATTGTTCGCAATAATATGGACATGACTTTAAAGTTGGTTAAATTAATAATTACACGAATAATTTCATGAAATTTGATTTCAATGCCTTAAGGTGACTATTTACAAAGGTTTTCATAGTTATCGGTATCGAATTGGTAATTTTCTGAAAATGATTAAATTATTAATTAATCAATAAAATTTGGAGTCATGTCTCTTATCTTATTGTGAACAATGACGCATAGGTATCTATTTGTCCGATCTCAGGTCATAACAATCACTTCTGTGGTAAACTTAACGTTAGGAATAATATCGAAACAGGGTTTTTTAATGAATTGCTGATTTGGAAACTTTCCACGATTATGTTACAAGATGAAACATTAAAAACAGGCCATAGTAGGTACCTAAATTGTTTCTCATCAGAATTTCTTATCAATGACAAAATTAAAAATTCATAACTCGAAAACTACGACAAATCGGTTAGCATAGGTACATTCTGATATCCCACGACGTGAGGAATCTAAAAAAATTTTTTGGACTTCAAGGTTTGGACGTGTGGTGACGGCAGTAAGAATACATTTGTCACCACCCCAACTCCTCCTGCGGGTGTCGTAAGAGTCGACTAAGGGATTGAAGTGTCACTGACCACTATTTGATAAAAGATTGATGATGGGCAGCAGCGTCATCATAGTGGACACATTATACGTACTGCGATCGCCAATCCGCTTGCTCAGCGTGGCAATTATGGGCATTTACCTCCTAATGCGTTTAAGCGCATAGTTAATAGGAGAGGCCTACGTTCAGCAGTGGACTATATCATAGGCTGATGATGGTGATGATGAAGGTTTGGACCACCCTGTATTTAATGCGGTCTCCATTACACTAGTTAGTGTCAGGCAAGAGTGAAAGAGACACCCAGTCAACATATAGTTCAGTAAAGTATGGAGACAAGAGCATAGTTCGCAAGTGAACTCCGACATAACATAATAGAGGCAATTTGCTAAACTTGCAGCATTCTTGGCGAGTTAGTTGGAAACAATTTTAGCATGGCGTGATTGTTGTGAGATTGTTGCTTTATTTGTCGATTGTGTACAGTGAGTATACAACATTTCAAATATTAAGTTCTTAGTCATGGACTTAAATACGTGAGTAACTCGGTTCAATAAAATTAGTCTTACGGAAGATTCAAAAACAGAAATTTCACACTTATGGCATGGGTGTATTCCACGAAAAACTCTACTTTGTCGGGAATGTGACGGCTATGACAGCATTGACAGCTACCTTGGAAATATACACATAGAAAGTGCGAGAATTTCCTATACATAAAAACATCCAGTTGTAAAATTAAGATACACCATAAATTGTATTCGTAACTTTCTTAAGGTGCATGCAGACCAAACGAGCATTCGCTATTCTAACCCCCTACTCTACGAAATTTGATCGCTACACAAAACGTGATTCGTTGATTGCGTAGAGTGGGGGATAGAATAGCGAATGCTCGTTTGGTCTGAATGCACCTCTAGATATACCCGAAGAACGGCTTCACGTACATTCTCTTGGAAAGCACCCATGTGCCTTTCACGTCAATGTCCGTAGAGCTTACCTCGCTGCTGCTTCCTCATCTGCTTCTTATGCTTCATCCTCCGGTTCTGGAACCAGGTCTTGACCTGCGTCTCCGACAGGTTGAGGGCTCCGGCAAGTTCCACCCGCTCCGGGGTTGACAGGTAGCGTTGGGTCTCGAACCGCTTCTCAAGCCCTGGGAAACGTTTTTGTGATGTATACGAGTACTAGTTTGCAGAATAAAAAATGTAAACAAATATGGCTGACTTTCCATAGCTTTTGATGTCTTGAACATATATTATATCGTGAAACACGTTCGTAGATATATTTTTACGTCAATACAGGGTGTAACGGATAAGTGTTTACAGGCCATAATTCCGTAAATATGAGAGATATCGGAAAACTTTAAACTGATATCGAAAGTACGTTACCCAACGAGTAAAATAACACTAATAACTTTTTTGAAATAAAATCGGAAATATCCCAAATATTTACTTCAAACCCTTCCATACATTTAATAGGTAACCGTTCATTCAAAGATGACAAACTTTTCATTTAAAAATAAATGTTAGATTAATTATTTCATAAACGGTCGTATTATTATTTTATTACATTGTTTTCGTACAAATAACGAATCTCTTAACAGTTTTATCTCTTACGACACCCAACATTCTTTAAGGCTGTAAGTCGTCATACTAAATGTGTGGGAGCGTTTTAACTTAGTATTTTTAATATTATTTCATCTATTTAGACAAAGTTATTAGTATAATTTTACTCGTTGGGTAACGTACTTTGATATCACTTAGAAGTTTACTGATATCTCTCATATTTACGGAATTATGGTCTGTAAACACTTATCGATTACACCCTGTATAATGGGTAAAATAATCAATCTTAATTAATTTTTACGTCAATATAAATGGTACTTAACTAAAGACCTTTACACAAAATAAAATTTTACTTTATAATATTTGTGTTACGAAAACAAATTTTAGAAAGAAATAAATAAATAATAAATATCTTGGGACATCTTACACAAATCGACCTAGTCCCACGGTAAGGTCAATGAAGGCTTGTGATGTGGGTACCAAGCGACGGTATATATAATAGATAGATAGTTACATATAGATACTTAAATGCATAGACAGCCATGACCAAGGAAATTTGTGCACAAATAATGCCCTCGCCGGGATTCGACCCCGGAACCTCCAGCTTCGTAGGCAGTGAGTCAACAAGGCTACGGAGGCTGACAAAAAAGTGTAGCGTCAATTAGAATTAGGCCATAAAAAATGGAGTATGACCGTACTTGGTTACAAATAGTATTAAAAATATTTATTGTTTCACAAAAAACATTTTACAGTAGGTAAATAAATAGATAAATAAATATCTCGCGACATCTTACACAAATCGACCTAGTCCCACGGTAAGCTCAATTAAGGCTTGTGTTGTGGGTACCAGGCGAC
Organism: Thaumatotibia leucotreta; assembly: GCA_025490895.1. Lineage (NCBI taxonomy): Eukaryota > Metazoa > Arthropoda > Insecta > Lepidoptera > Tortricidae > Thaumatotibia > Thaumatotibia leucotreta. The sequence goes on from JALPQI010008188.1 coordinate 34,682, forward strand.
GATATATATAATAGATTGATACATATAGATACTTAAATACATAGACAGCCACGACCAAGGAACAAATATTTGTGATAATTAATACACAAATAATGCCCTCGCCGGGGTTCGAACCCGGAACCTCCAGCTTCGTAGGCAGAGTCACTACCAACTAGGCTACGGAGGCTGACAACTGGAGGCTGGTATAACACTTAGACAAAAATACAGTATATTAGCATCTTAATTCACGTTGATACCTTGTAATAGGGAAAACCCTGTGCTACAAGCATCAGCCTTCCAGCTTGTCTGTATAGCATACTAGACTACTAGATCAAAGTGTTTTTTTTTAAACAATCAAATTGAATCAGATTGGCCGTGTGGTGACGGCAGTAAGAATACATTTGTCACCACCCCAACTCCTCCTGCGGGTGTCGTAAAAGTCGACTAAGGGATTGAAGTGTCACTGACCATTATTTGATAAAAGATTGATGATGGGCAGCAGCGTCATCATAGTGGACACATCGCCAATCCGCTTGCCCAGCGTGACGATTATGGGCTTACCTCCTAATGCGTCTGCGTCTATACGCATAGTTAATAGGAGAGGCTTACTTCCAGCAGTGGACTATCATAGGCTGATGATGAATCAAATTGAATAGATGTCTTATGCCACCCCACCGCCACTCACCTGTAAGCTGGGGGTCAGAGAACACCTCGCCTTCCGCCGTCGGCAGTGCTTCAGGGCTGACAGCGACAGCTCAGATGTGAATAGATCTCTGATGCCACCCCACCACCACTCACCAGTAAGCTGGGGGTCAGAGAACACGGTCCTCGCCTCAGTGCTTCAGGGCTGACAGCGACAGCTCAGATGTGAATAGATCTCTGATGCCACCCCACCACCACTCACCTGTAAGCTGGGGGTCAGAGAACACCTTGCCTTCCGCCGTCGGCAGTGCTTCAGGGCTGACAGCGACAGCTCAGATGTGAATAGATCTCTGATGCCACCCCACCGCCACTCACCTGTAAGCTGGGGGTCAGAGAACACTTGCCTCGCCTTCCGCCGGCAGTGCTTCAGGGCTGACAGCGACAGCTCAGATGTGAATAGATCTCTGATGCCACCCCACCACCACTCACCAGTAAGCTGGGGGTCAGAGAACACGGTCCTCGCCTCAGTGCTTCAGGGCTGACAGCGACAGCTCGGTGTGAATAGATCTCTGATGCCACCCCACCACCACTCACCAGTAAGCTGGGGGTCAGAGAACACGGTCCTCGCCTCAGTGCTTCAGGGCTGACAGCGACAGCTCAGGTGTGAATAGATCTCTGATGCCACCCCACCACCACTCACCAGTAAGCTGGGGGTCAGAGAAGACGGTCCTCGCCTCAGTGCTTCAGGGCTGACAGCGACAGCTCAGATGTGAATAGATCTCTGATGCCACCCCACCACCACTCACCAGTAAGCTGGGGGTCAGAGAAGACGGTCCTCGCCTCAGTGCTTCAGGGCTGACAGCGACAGCTCAGATGTGAATAGATCTCTGATGCCACCCCACCACCACTCACCAGTAAGCTGGGGGTCAGAGAAGACGGTCCTCGCCTTCCGCCAGCAGTGCTTCAGGGCTGACAGCGACAGCTCAGATGTGAATAGATCTCGGATGCCACCCCACCGCCACTCACCTGTAAGCTGGGGGTCAGAGAACACGGTCCTCGCCTTCCGTCGGCAGTGCTTCAGGGCTGACAGCGACAGCTCAGATGTGAATAGATCTCTGATGCCACCCCACCACCACTCACCAGTAAGCTGGGGGTCAGAGAACACCTCGCCTTCCGCCGCCGGCAGTGCTTCAGGGCTAACAGCGACAGCTCGGACGGCGTGAATAGATCTCTGATGCCACCCCACCACCACTCACCAGTAAGCTGGGGGTCAGAGAACACGGTCCTGGCCTTCCGCCGTCGGCAGTGCTTCAGGGCTGACAGCGACAGCTCAGATGTGAATAGATCTCTGATGCCACCCCACCACCACTCACCAGTAAGCTGGGGGTCAGAGAACACGGTCCTCGCCTTCCGCCGCCGGCAGTGCTTCAGGGCTGACAGCGACAGCTCGGACGGTGTGAACAGCGCGTGGTATGGCACCCCTGGGAAAAAAGAAAGAACATTTATTTGTGACACAACATAATATACACAATACAAACGAAACATAAATATATAAAAATAAAATACGCCAACAACCTTATTACTCGTGCCCCTCGGACAAATTACGGTAAGAAATGCATACTTTATGAAGGTGCGAATTTATATAACAAGCTTCCGGGTGAAATCAAAAATGCAAAATCGATTAAAAATTTAAAAATTTGCTTAAAACCCATCTCATCAAACAAGCACAATACTAATATCAAATTTACAGCAATATACCTACTTCTTTAATAAATACATAAAAACAAAATAAGAAAAAACATAATAAAAAACACCACTTCGTAATCTTGCCTTGTGAGGTCTGTCATTTATTTGTGACACAACATAATATACACATTAAATACAAACGAAACATAAATATAATAAAAAAAAATTGTGTCACAAAATGGTCTCCCATTCAGCATATTGCTGGCCTGTAAAGGTGCATTTAGACTAAGCGAACATTCGCTATTCTAACCTTCCACTCTACGAAATTCGATCGTGACACAAAACGTGATTGGTTGATTTCGTAGAGCGGGGGATAGAACAGCGAATGCTCTTTTGGTCTGTATGCACCTTAAACAGGAATTTTAAATGTGTTGTATATCTACGAAAAAATCTGATTTTGTTTCAGGGTTAGCTTTACAAACAACCGGTCGTATACAACTTATTTTTGCTAATCATTTGTGCTATCAATTAGCCGTGGTTAAGTAAAAAGACCGGCCAAGAGCATGTCGGGCCATGCTCAGTGTAGGGTCCATAGTTATTCAAAAACAGCTGGGCCGATTATGTTCGAAATAGTTTTATTTTAAAGTATATTATAAGCCCACTATATTTATGATTTCTTCATATTTTTTGGACCTACGGTTACACTTTTTTTTTCTTCTGGAGCGATTATCTCCGAAAATATTGACTTTAGAAAAAAACTTTCTTTCAAGACCCTTATTTTTTTAGAGACCTATTCAATGATACCCCACACTATAGGATTACAGCAAATAAAAAAAATCATCCCCACTTCACCAATTGGGGAGGTACCTGAAAAAAATATTTTTCTAGGTTTTATTGTAGGTACCACTTTGTTGGCATAACTAATATGTATACCAGTACCAAATTGCAGATTTCTAGTATTAACGGCCACTGAGCTATGCAGCATGTCCGTAGCAGCTACGGACAGACGGACATGGCGAAACTATAAGGGTTCCGTTTTGACATGGCGAACCCTAAAAAGACATTGTCCACTAATCTGTCAACTTTCAAATCTACATATATCAAAAGGAAAAGTAATTAATCTCATCGACAAATTTCAGAGGTTAGATCCTTTTATCTTAACTACGTCCAGTTTCCCAATTACTTTTGCCTTTAAACAAATTCGACCCAATCACATTAAAAATCCATCCCTTATTTATAAACGTCTCCTAATTAGTCAGCAACTAACAGGTTACTGATTGTCTCCTGTTCGTTGCCGCCGCGATTTGGGCTCTACTTTTCACTTACGATCAGGTACTGGAGTGGAGCCACTTTGTTGTGCCAACATAAAAAAAAAATTAGAAAGCCCTGTTTGTCCCTTTTGGGCTTATAGACACAAGACAGGAAGGGGACTTATCGGTTTGGTAAGTTAAGAGGCGTTCCTGAATAAGGAGGTACCTAAGTCTACGAACAAATAAAACATGGAAGCCGCACGCCATACTAAATTGCCTTTCAAAAACAGTCCTGAAGTTTAGTTGACAAGTGTCACCCACTCTTCAATGCATCACGGCAATGAATTTCAATGTCAACATATGAAAACTTAAACCACCATGAAAAAATTGTTATGATTGGTTCATTAAAGTTTTGATTGGCTATATTCTATAAACATTTGTCAAAGATGTTGCGCCGAAATATGCGCGGTGTTAAGAAAAGCGCTATGTCCTGTCCATCTTGGCACAATAATTGAACAACTGTTTTTGGAAGAAATTTTGAGCTGGCGTTAGACGTCCATGTTATTTATATTTATGGTCGCAGGGGTAAAGTGCTACTTGTAGTAATACCACTACAAAATCATGTCCTCGTAAATTTTTGAACTATAACTAACGTGAGGCTCAAACATGTTTAAATATTTATTGACATGTTTCGAGCAATTATCGACTTTTGAGTAACCCGTTTAATAAATATTTAAATACCTCGTAAATTTGTCTGTAGATGAGTACTTATTTGTCAAAAGATAGCTAAATTCCTTGCACGTGGGGCTTTTCCACAAAAAAGAAAAGTCCACATTACCTACGTGAAGGGTAGATAATTTTCTTTGAAAGGAAAACGTCCTAAAATTTCATTATAGCACATTTTACCAGGGGAGTCTGAAATCGCAATTTTATGTAATTATTGTCTTTTCAGTTAACAAATCGACTACAGTAACTGTACTATGACTTTGCAAGTATCGGTAACGTTAGGTTTTACTTGATACGTAAAGCAGATCGCGCTCGTTCCAATATGTTAAGGTGCGTTCAAACCAAAAGAGCATTCGCTGTTCTATCCCCCGTTCTACGAAATCAACCAATAACGTTTTGTGTAACGACCGGATTTCGTAGAGTGGGGGGTTAGAATAGCGAATGTTCGTTTGGTCTGAATGCACCTTTAGAATGCATTACAATGCGAGCGCAATAGAATGCATTACATATCGAGTCAAACCTGAAGTATCCCTTACTTTCCAAATCATTGTACGTCTACAGAACATGTAAGTTGCCTTTTTCCATATAAAGCATTTTTTTACCATAAAATTTCATATTTTATTTAATTGAAACAAGTTTACACAAAATTACAGTTAAAAACAGTTTGAAAAAACAAGGCACAATGTGTAGAAACAAATAAAAATCTATTAAAAAATATATTATATTGCGATACAGCGAGTAAATGCCGCCAGCATCCTCGGTACAATGCCACAAGGGCTAATTTTAAATATAGGTTAGGTTAAGTTGATTAGTTAGATTTAATCTACATATGTATATAAATTGTAGTTTTGAAAATAAATAATGATTTAATTATGTAGGTAAACTAGGTAAATATCATTTGATATTCATAAATGCTATATGGTGAAGGAAAACACCGTGAGGAAACCTGCATACTTGTACACATGCGAAGAAATTTAAGGGCGTGTGAGAAGTTCCCAACAAGTATTATGCCAGTGTTAGCACCACGCATAATAGGTACGTTTGATGTCGAGTTGCGGAAAATATCCCGAATATAGAAAAACGAATATAAAAGAACTATAAACTTTGATGTTGTCGTGTTCTAGTCCGTATGTTTTGCTTTTTCGATATTCTTACTATACAAACGCCTTTAAAAACTACGAAATTAAGTCTTTGGAAAGACTATTCTTACTTTGCATAAATAAATAAGTATGGTGTCTCCACAGTCTTATTGTATAATAAGAGCGTCAGATACGCCCCCAAAGGCCCCATAATTGGCAAATACGACCTTTCTCGCGCTACAACAACCAAAACTCTCAATTATAACTACTTATCACTACTCTAAGCAACTACATATGTTAGTATTAGTATTGATTCGGAACTAATAGCAATGTGCCGAGGAGAAGTTTTATAAGTTGCAAAACTTCTGATAATAATGTTCTCGGTAATTTAAATTTTACAAGCAATCTAATCATACCTAAACCATTGTACAGTGTGTGGTCTTTAACACGGGAGAAAAATGAAATGAGTGACTCCTTAGACTATCAGCAATAATCCTGTAAAGGTCCCGGTGTTTCAAAGTGGTTAAGTTCGGAGATATTGTCATTCAAAGCTATGGACCTTTAGTACTGGATCTTGGCATCACGATGTCGTAGCTTGTCAGTCGCAAGACATCTTGATAGTATACCAGGTAGGAAGTCATAACAATAATTTTGTTTGCATTTTTACACTAATTTGATACGGTTTAAAAAAAAATTGTACATTTTTCAATGATTCAAAAATGATAAGTTATTGATAACTTTTAATTCAAGTAAATGAACCCATAATAATGAAAAATACATGAACAAAAAATTACAAAAAAAAAATATTTTTTTTTAATTACAATATGTGGAAATGATTGTTGATCAGCTTATTAACGCACCGTTTAAATTTTCACCCCGGTTGTAGGCCACACACTGTATATGCATATGCATGCCTTTTAAGGTATACATTATACCTTGTTTACTCGATTGTGAAATACAATATTTTTCACAACACTTTTTTATAAGTTCTCATGGAAACATTCTCAATGGGAACTTACTCTTAAATTTTCATGAAATTTCTTGGAAATTTCCGAGTATATTCTCGCAATTTGAGAATGTTCTGCAAAATGTAGGTACATTGCTAGCCTCACGATAGTTTAAATTCAATTCATTATCTTAAGTTTACAAAATTTGCATGCTGCATAGGTGGCTAAATAGAAGGACTCATGATATTTATGTAGCAACATTGTAAACTACTCTTATTTTACGCAAATAAATGATTATGATTACCTTGCGATAAGAAATACGGTGCTTCCACAGTCTTATAAGTATTAGGAGCATGCAGATACGCCCCTAAAGCTCCCATAACTTGCAAATATGACCCTTCCCGTGGTACTGGTCGTATCTCACTCGGCACCGGGAAATACGGCTTGGGTTCCCTTTCGTACTCAAACCGCCTTTCTTGGGGTTTGATTTGACCCCTATATAAGATGTCCTCGATTAAAAACGAGGTCTTTGCGGTCTCTTGCCGGTTTGTGTCTGTTGGGCTGTCGCTTCTGGTGTCCATTTTGTTTTTGTTTAGGGAAATTACATGATTTAAAAAATATGTTTAGCGTGTGTGGTTTCGTTTTGACTGCATTATATTCTTCACGTTTTGGTTAAAATAATAAACTGTAGTTCAAGTGGCTTTAAATGTTATTTGTGTTACAAAAGTCACAAGGAAAAAGCACTTTCGAATAAAAAACTTTTATTTGTTTCCGTAATTAATATATCTAGTACGTGATATTACAAAAACACTTCTATTGATTTAAAATAAAAACAAATATATTTGTTTTTAAATCCCTACAAGATAAATATTACGAATTCTTCTTAGTTTATCCAAAAGCTGCACAAAAAGTGTTTCTTAACTGTCAAAGTCCTCCGACCTATTCACAAAAATATTCATTTCACTTAAGCTTGATAAACTTTAAAAGCTTCAATTTTCAACTCATTTAATGTCAAACAAAATATTGACAGGAGATTAAAATAATGATTAAGCTATTACACCGTTTTTGCCATTACAACAACGCGCGGCGGCGGTTAGGGTATAACTGAGGGAGGCTCGTGTTGGGAGGAACCACCCCTTCTGCCATTGGTCGGGGTTAGTTGGAGTAGGTGCACGTTTTGTTTCGGCTTAGACTGCCTTTTAACGGTAAGCTTTGGGACATTACAGATTCAGTGTTATGCCATTTGGGTTTAATACCGCCCCGGCATTTGAGCATTCGACTGTGTATATTTTTGAAGGCTTTGGATGTTTGAGATAAAAAGATTTATACACTTAAATGATTTTATGTACAATCGCAATCAGATATATCGGAGTGGCTACGGTGTTCAAAAATATATGAACAGGCACTCTAACGTCATGACAAATAGAGGTCTGCTCAGATTTTTTTGAACACCCTGGCCCCTGATATATCTGATACCGACTTTTTATGTAAATGAATGATTTCAGCGTTACTTGCTGATGATTTTGTTATCTTGTAAAATATAGCCTAGTTTTACAATGAATGCTGTTATTTAATAGAAGGTGAACTGATTATAATTAGATATCACAAAGGTGGGAACTGTGGACACTGTGGTCATAAAAAAACCTTTAGTGTAATATTTTTTTTTTAATATATCTCATAACATTAAATATCATCATCATCATGTCAGCCGAAAGACATCCCCTGCTGAACGTAGGCCTCCCCAAAGAAATTTAATTAAATGTAAACGAGGCATTTAATTACATTTCTTTTTGTTCGATTTATTCGAAGTGCATAAATTATGATTTTTACAGTATTTCCATTTAATTCATGTAAATTCTCACGATCCCCTTTAGATAAATAATAATAACGTACTTGTCTCTTTATTGGTTACTGGTATTTTCACATATTATGTAATTTGTATTGAACCGAGGCCCATGGACATAGTGTCCAAAGAATCGCCTATGCGCTGTCTATCCTGAGGACTTAGATGGATTGCCTCTATGCCAGTAATTACACCGGCTACCTTACCCCCAAACCGGAACACAGTACTAACTATTCAGCGGCAGGTTAACGGGTGAGACGGTGGTAGTTATCCGGGCGGAACCTGCACCAGGTCCTACCACCAGCAAAATCAAATCTTTTTTGGTTCAGGATTATAGGATCTTTTCCGATGGTCAATTTTTTATTGTTTCATCTTAAAATGTATTTCCCGTCATTTTAACACTTCATAAGGCAGTCATTTGGATGAAAAAGCTTGAGATTTTTTGATTGTGAAAATGAAAAACAAAATATTCAACGAATAGGTAAATAAAATACCTATGCGAATCGAATTGTGAACCCTCTCTGCTGTCTTAAGTTAGTATAAGTTTAATGGTATACAAAAAATAAAGCAGAAAGCAGTCTCTGCCTGCGACCATGGGTGTAACGTCATGCCCGAAACGTCATCATCATCATCATCAGCCTATGATAGTCCACTGCTGGATGTAGGCCTCTCCTATTAACTATGCGTATAGACGCATTAGGAGGTAAATGCCCATAATCGCCACGCTGGGCAAGCGGATTGGCGATTGCAGTAATGTGTCCACTATGATGACGCTGCTGCCCATCATCAATCTTTAATCAAATATGGTCAGTGACACTTCAATCCCTTAGTCGACTCTTACGACACCCGCAGGAGGAGTTGGGGTGGTGACAAATGTATTATTTCTGCCGTCACCACACGGCCAGCCCGAAACGTCAGAATAATATTAAACGTAAGTTATTTATGTATGTTATATGTTATTAACGTAAATCAAACGCCATCAAGGCCATTTGTCGTTAAAAAATGAGTGATAATCGTGAAAATTTTAATCAATGCCTATACAGAGTGTTTTTTTTATATTTCCGTTAAATTGGACAGTGGACAGGTTACTTGGGACATTAATAGTAGTTGCCTGGTATATCGGCTTTTGTTGATTTTGTTTTTTTTTTCATTTTCATACATAATAATTGTAATGGCAAGTGTAAGAGAACCTTAAGAATAAGATCTCAGGTAGCTGACGGCACATGTCAAAATAAGTAACATTAGGATGTAATAAAAGTTGCAATACACTTGTTCAATCATTAAATCAATAACAGTAAGAGTTAAGACACTAGTTTCTTAGAAAAATTGATTATATTGACCTAAATAAGCTTCCCTTTAATTTAACGGAAATCAATAAAAACACGGTGTGTATAGGTATACTAGGTATATTGATATATCTTCAATATCACTGAATAGATCGGCCGCGTGGTGACGGCACTAAGAATACATTTGTCACCACCCCAACTCCTCCTGTGGGTGTCGTAAGAGTCCACTAAGGGATTGAAGTGTCACTGACCATTATTTGATAAAAGATTGATGATGGGCAGCAGCGTCGTCATAGTGGACACATTACTGCGATCGCCAATCCGCTTGCCCAGCGTGGCGATTATGGGCATTTACCTCCTAATGCGTCTATACGCATAGTTAATAGGAGAGGCCTACGTCCAGCAGTGAACTATCATAGGCAGTTGATGTATGTACATGCCTATTATTATTGAATAGAATGTGTAGATACTTAATTTGATCACCTCGTTCAGCAATTTTTGCCATTGTTTAATGGAATGTGTAGATCATTTCGATCACCTCGTTCGTTCAGCGATTTTTGCCAGCTGTCTGCAATGTACGTATGCCTGTAATAAATAGGGGAAAGCTGCTGACAAATCGAATCAATTGGAAAGATTCCTGCAAGCTGCCAATATGTTGACGTTAGGGCGAGTCCACCCTGTATAGTAACTTTTAGAAAATTTTAAAAGGTTGTATATTTGAATCACATCTTCGACACCTCTAAATTGGTAGGCTGGAAGAGTCATTGATGCTGAGCAAGATGCAATACATTTCCTAAAATTCTATGAAACGTTCCTTTTTTGTTACCAAAAATGTACAGTATGGTCAAAAATTTAAGTTCGCACTACGATTTTAATACAAAATGGATCTTTTCGGCTTTCATTTTTCCAGGATTTAAGTCCACACTTGTGTACACTTAAAAAAGTATAATAAATAGACAAATAAATATCTTGGGACATTTTACACAAATCAACCTAGTCCCACGGTAAGTTCAATTAAGGTTTGTGATGTGGGTATACCAGGCGACGATATAATAACGTATATACGTAATAGATAGACACATATAGACACTTAAATATATACACAGCCATGACCAAGGATCAAATATTTACGATAAATAAATACACAAATAATGCCCTGGGATTCGAACCCGGTACCTCCAGCTACGTACGGGACACTACAAACTAGGCTACAGAGGCTGACAAAAAATAGTTATAATATAATGTTAGTGAAGTGTGGACGCGGCCTTACCGTGGGGAGAGTTAGACGGAGACGTAACCCGGTGGATGATCCGCATGATAAGTGGTGGGGGACGCAATCTTCTTGATACTAGTCTAATATTTAACCACGCTGAAGCGCGAAAAAATCAGATTTCAACCGTTTTTTCCAAGATCCTATCATCACGGTTTGTTCTGAAGTCAGTTAAAAAATGAGTTATTGAAATCGGTTGGCATGATATTGAGTTATTCTCATTACAAATATCATATTACAAATGTATGACTTATATCATATCATATAACGAGTATGGGATCAATCGGTGAGCATCAGCTTCAAAAAAAAAAGGATCATCAAAATCGATTCATCCAGTCGGAAGTTCTGAGGTAAAAAACATAAAAAGTAATAAAAAAAAACATATAGTCTAAGTTTGAGCCTCCTTCTTTTTTTTGAAGTCATGCATATT
>JALPQI010008189.1:0-43305 GCA_025490895.1 Thaumatotibia leucotreta
ATTCGGCACCACCTAGACTGGAAGATCCCGCAGGAGCAAGCGGGATTTGTAATGGGAAAAGGCACAAGAGAGCAGATCCTAAATGTCCGTCAGTTGGTTGAAAAGGCGTATGAGTTTGACACCCCCAATAGTCATGTGCTTTATAGACTACAGTAAGGCTTTCGACTGTGTCGACTGGACCAAACTATGGAACATTCTTACTGAATTCGGAGTGCCCCAACATCTGGTCTTCTTACTTCAGTCACTTTACGAGCGCAATACAGGCGTTGTGCGTGTTGACGAAGCGATGTCGAACTCTTTCAAATTTGGGAAGGGAGTGAGACAGGGATGCATACTCTCTCCAATCCTATTCAATATCTATGGCGAACACATAATGAGACGTGCCTTTCAGGATTGGCAGGGAGGTGTCACCATTGGTGGGACCAAAATCACCAATCTCCGGTATGCGGATGATACCACCCTCTTTGCTGCAAATGAACCGGAAATGGTTGACCTTCTCAACAGAGTGGAGCAGATCAGCGCAGAGCTTGGTTTGGCAATTAACAAAGCGAAGACCAAAATCATGTTAATAGATCGCTCGGGGAAGTTAGAACTCGAGGGTACCCTGGATCTTGAAATGGTGGATAATTTTGTGTACTTGGGGTCTACCATCACAAACAACGGCTCCTGTGAACAAGATGTGCGAAGGCGAATAGGAATGGCTAAGAGCGCGATGACACAGCTGCAGAAGATCTGGAATGCCAGAAGCGTCTCGAACAACACGAAGCGAAGACTCGTGAATGCCCTGGTTTTCTCCATCTTTTTGTATGGCGCCGAGACCTGGACGCTAAAGAAAGCTGACCGCATCCGAATAGATGCATTTGAAATGCGGTGTTAGAGGAAGATGCTCCGGATACCTTGGAAAGCTCGTCGGACCAACGCCTCCATTTTAACCGAACTCGGCATCAAGACTCGGCTGAGCACAATATGTCTTCGTCGCATCTTCGAGTACTTTGGCCATATTGCCAGGAAACCGGGTGATAACTTGGAGAAGCTCCTCGTCACTGTGCACTGGCAAGATCGAAGGAAAAAGGCCTAGGGGACGAAGTCCAATGCGATGGTCCGACCAAATATCCACCAACCTTGACTCGAAAGTTCACGAGGCTCTACACACTGCAATCGACCGAGACAGATGGCGTAACATCGTCAAAACAAAAATTATGAGAAGAAGTCACGACCCTCAGTGATGAAGAATACGACGCAAGGAGGAGGAGTATTTTTTAAATGTATGGAATATTAAACCATCAAAGTGGGACAATAAACTTGAGTCGGAAATAAATTCCGTTAAAATTCCGTAAAAATAGGTCTAATAAACGACATTAGTATCAATGAGTATTAGATTACTAATAATAAACCTTTATGTCATACATAAAATAGGATAAATATACCAAACACATACATTTCACTGAACAAGCACTAAAGTTTAGTAAATCGACAAAGTGGGACGCTCCCTATAGAAAATCACTAAACTTTATAAACATACAAAAGTACTTAGAGTTTGATATATACCTACTTTTTTGCCATGATAAATGTGATTATTTAGTTATCTTATGTTATACATTAAAATACACATGTCATTTGCATTTTTTTATACTGTACTTTATAATTCGTTACTTATTAACTTTTTGATGTAATAACTTACTGAAGGGTTTCAAAGAATTAAATGTGCATTTTTTAGAATGCGAATATATTTTTAAACACAACTTTAATGATTAGGCACTGGTCTCACCGCGAGCTACTAAGCTATGAACTATCGGCTATAAACACGAACAAAAGATAGGTACTTCCGTGTAAATAAAAGAGACACGGCGATACTCGCCCAGCTATCAGCTATCACCGCCGAGCGAGTATCGCCGTGTCTCTTTTATTTACACGGGAGTGCTTATCTTTTGTTCGTGTTTATAGCCGATAGTTCATAGCTTAGTAGCTCGCGGCGAGACCAGTGCCTTAATCTGCGTGTCGTGTTCTAAATTTAAAAAATCCATGTTCATAATTGATATATTTTCCTTGTTTTTTATGTTCAAACCTCCGTAAAATTCAAAGTACTGAAGTTATATACAAGATTTTGACTTATTTCAAATTCTGAAAGTATGCCAATTCATTTGATACTAACCATTCCATAACTTCAGAGTTAAAGAGTGTTTTTTGCCGTCCCAAACTTTAAGCAACGTTTTCTCGATAGTTGCTTTGTTACTTCTGCATATTTGAAGTATTAAAAAAAAATAACTGTAGCACTTAGAGACATATTCCTTACACCAAATGATAGCGTATGATCTGTAGTATTTGGAACTACTCATAACTCCATACCGACAAAGTGGGACGTTTGCCGTAAAACGATCACAATTTTTTTCTACTATTAGTAGGTACCTATGTTAAAGAAACATGGCCACAGAACTAAAATAGTACATTGTGTATTAAGGGCGGTAAATAAGAAATTGTGTACATAATTCTTGTACCGCCCGTGGCACACACAATGTTTATCATCACACCTGTGAGGCAAAAAAGTAAATATAACTATATATTTTCACAAAACTACTCTGAAGTGGTCTGAATCATTTCTCAAAATCAGGGACGCCTTAAATTCATCATAATTATAAATGGAATCTCGCACTAGTGCGACGTAATGTCGTATGAAAATCCATTATTGCCCATGGGCATAATACAGCTCATTACGTTCAAGTATCCCTGCGTATAATAACACTTTTTACGAGCAGGTGTGATGAAAAAATCATATTTGGTCTTTGTGGAAATTATTATGACCCCTTTAGCCAGATCTGCTACCTTAATTCAGGTAGCATTAACTTCATCATCATCATCATCATATCAGCCGAAAGACGTCCACTGCTGAACATAGGCCTCTCATTAGGATTAACTTACTCATATCATATTGTGTGGGCGCAACAGCATTGCATAGTCCCAATATAAATACTACCACTCCTATTATTATACTCCCTTTGCGTAAAGAATAGGACCAACAGCAGTTTTGCAAGGGCGCCATCTTGTCACTGAAACAATAAATGAAATAAAAAAAACCGACCAAGTGCGAGTCGGACTCGCGCGCAAAGGGTTCCGTACCATTATCAATTTATTATTTAAAAAATACAGTTAAATCAACCTACCTCAAAAACTATAGGAGATAATTTTATCAAACCAAAAATCATTGATAGAGTTTATTAATGTGCATAACAAATATTTTTTTCAGAATTTTATATCGCGTAGTTTAAAAAATAGAGGGGGGGGGGACACATTTTTCAGACTTTGAGACCTGATATCTCGAAAACGATTTGCTTAAATAAAAATGTGATGTATAAACCTTTATATCATTTTCAAAGACCTTTCTATTAATACCCCACACGCTTATGTACAACTAAAAAAAAAATTCTATCCCTCAGTTACATGTATGGAGGGCCCCCACCCCAATGGTTTTTTTTACAATTTAGTATCACATTCCTGTAGCGGTTCATACAACACATATCCTTACCAAATTTCGTTACTGTAGCATTCATAGTTTCCGAGTAAATTGGCTGTGACAGACGGACAGACGGACAGACGGACATGACGAATCTATAAGGGTTCCGTTTTTGCCATTTTGGCTACGGAACCCTAAAAATCACCAAATTTAAAAACCGAGTTCAAACGATTTCTCCAAGATCCCTTCATCAGACCCCAACTTGGTGCCACCGGTACCAACTCGGGGTTATACCGTTCAACTTCAATAGCATTAAAAACCTCCGTTTTTGAAGTCGGTTAAAAATAGAATGAGACATTCTTAAACAATAACGGGTTGGTTGCTACGAACAAAAAAATAAAACATGGAAGCCGCAGACCATGCAATGGTGCCACGTCGTTACGTCATCTAAATCAATCCGTTTTTATTTTAATTTTTTTTAATATATTTATTTTCAAAACTACAATTTATGTACATAGATTAAATCTAACTAATCTACTTAACCTAACCTATATCGAAGATTGGCCCTTGTGGCATTGTACCGAGGATGCTGGCGGCATTTCCTTGCTGTATCGCAATACTGATACGTTGTGCGAGGAACTCGCCAGCTCTTCGGTCTTTAGTTACATCAACCAGTTATTTTAATTGTTTTCACATATCTTATTTTTTGTAGTTTGTGCCTTGATGTTATAACTGATTTGAATAATAAATGAATAAATAATATGACGCCTCGTCGGCGCTGCATTGACGAACTTAAATAATTATATATTATAGTTTACGCAAAGCTTGTAATTACCTTTTTTAATTGATTGAAATTCGCCTTAATCAAGAATCGCTTAGAATCTCACGCTCGACTATAAGAAAGTAATATAAATATAATTGTTATCAAAACATAAAATTACAAACGTATACAAATACAATAATATATGATATTCAAATACAATAATATATGACAAGATGCCAAAATCAGCTTAGATCATAGAGTCTCGAACGCTAAACCTTTATCTCTTATTACTTTTCTTTAGCTTATTTGTAAGAAGTTTGGATTGTGACTCTACCACAACCGAATCACAATCGCGTGACGCGACAACCCGTCTCTTTTTGATTATATTGATTAAAAAGAGGTATCAAATTTGATTCTGCTCTATTCTAACCCGTCTCTTTTTGATTATATTGATTAAAAAGAGGCATCAATTTTGATTATGCTATATTCTTTATCGTCGGTTGACAATCAAGGCATATCAACTTGTTGACAATAAAAACTCACTAAGTCAGGGATCGGAACCGTTCTCGATTAACCATTTGATATTGTTCTTTAACCGTTATTAAATTCCGTTCGTATTAGTAACGGTTAACTACGATAAAGGTTTTGTAGATGAACACAATATTTCTGGTTCACAATATTCAAGATGAACGGAAAAATTCCGTTCTTTGACATAACGGTTTTGACAAGAACATTATATGATTTATATGAAAGAACAAAACTTTTCTGGTTACCGTTACTAGAGATGAACGAAAAATAAAGTTCCGTGAACCATTATTAAACTGTTCGCGATGACGTAAACATGCCGCCACTCGCTCTCTCTTTTCCACGCGAATATAGTTCGTATTTTTATTTCATTTGACTAGCTATTTAGGTTTGACGTGTGGTATTGGCCGCATGATGAAAAAGGTTTAAATTGAATTAAGTGAAAGGATGCAATATGTGCTAGCAATTCTGGCGCCTCCTAGCGCCGTCGACGGGAACTTGCCTGGAAATTGGTTACCTGACAACGTGTTGTTGACTGGGCTGTCAATGTTTTTTCCGACATAATGTTCATATTGAATTAAGTTTTGAGTATCAAGTTAAGCTGAAGTCCAATGATCTAACAGATATGTTTATAATGGTAAGTTTGTGAACTTTCTAATTAGTAGATATTTCTTTCTATGTTAATTTTAGAGTTTAATGAGAAGGAGGTAAGACGGAGGAGTAAGACGCCCGATGTTGGTCAACTACCGGCACCTGTCTTGTAATATCGGCTCGGCTCCTTGGTAAATAAATATATATACTTACTATAACCTGCACTTATTGCATTCATACTCCTAATACCTACGCAGTTATGGGTGCATACCACTCGTCTTGAATAGTCAACATAGTGATAGGTACGATACGTGAATTGCTCAAGAAGACAGTTGCAGTTCCTATTATTTCCCTTAATGGAACCCCGATGCTTGGAGTCGCGTTCTATTGGCGTCAGGTGAGCTTAGCACAACTAGCAATATGGCGTTGCTGGCTACATTCCGCCGGACGCAAAATGACTTTGTCCCACAATTACGTATGTTGTTTTGTTATGAATTCATTATATCGTAACTGTGGAATGTCTTCTCAAAAGGGCTTATTTCCACTTTGTCAATAGAGATAATTTCTCTTATGGAAATATAGAAAAAATAATCCTTATTGTCAGAGTAGAAATAAGCCCTTTTGAAAAGACACAAAGCTGAGTTTACACTTGCAAGTTATTGCCGCAAGTTTTGAGACGCAAATCATTATCATCATCAGCCTATGATAGTCCACTGCTGGACGTAGGCCTCTCCTATTTACTAAGCGTATAGGCGCATTAGGAGGTAACTACCCATAATCGCCACGCTGGGCAAGCGGATTGGCGATCGCAGTAGTATGTCCACTATGATGACTCTGCTGCCCATCATCAATCTTTTATCAAATAATAGTCAGTGACACTTCAATCCCTTAGTCGACTCTTACGACACCCACAGGAGGAGTTGGGGTGGTGAAAAAATATATTCTTACTGCCGTCACCACACGGCAAATATTGGTAGGAATTAGTGGCAAATATCTACAACTCTTTTTTTCAAAACTTGCAGGCTCGCGTTTTATAAAGTTACAATTTACAATTTGCCGTTTGTCTCTCTTTCTAGCCAATATATTATGTGCGTGCGTTAGAGAGGCAAACAGCGAAATTGTAAAATGAAACTTTATAAAACGCGACCCAGGTCTAAACTCGGCTTAGCTCGTTACTTCCGCAGTTGTGATCTTGAACTCTATTAACATCTTAGTAAAGTTCAAATTTAAACGAACATTTCTTTGGCGAATGAAAGTATATTTTCTGTTTATCTGTCCATCCGTCTGTCTGTATGTCTGTTTGTTTCTCTGTCTGTCTGATTGTGTGTCCGTCCGTCTATACGGTCGTTTGTTTCCGCAAAGAAACGTGTTTCGACCAGATAGTATTCGAAATTATTGCTTTTACAATTATTCTGGGTGTATTTCTTAGGGTTCTGTAGTAAATTAGAAACAGTCACAGATTCGCCATGTGCATCCACCTGTCTGTATGTTTGTCTGTCTGTCAGTCTGTTTGTCTGTCTGTCTGTATGTCTGTCTGTCTGTCTGTCCGTCCGTTTGTTTCCTCCAAATTATTGCTTTCTCAATTATTCTGGGTGTAAGTACTTTTTAGGATTCTGTAGTAAATTAGGAACCCTTGCATTTTGCATCCATCCCTCTGTCTGTCTGTATGTCTGTCTGTCTGTCTGTTTGTAAGTCTGTCTGTCTGGCGGTCTGTCCGTCTGTCTGTCTGTTCATCTGCCGATCTTTCTGTCTGTCTGTTTGTCTCTCTGTCTGTGTGTCTGTCTATCTCAACGGACTGACTATCTGTACGTCCGTCTGTCCGTCCGCTTGTTTCCGCAAAGAAACATATATCGACCGGTTATTACTTGAAATGGTTGCCTTTTCAATTATTCTGGCTGTAAGATATTTTTAGGGTTCTGTAGTAAATTAGGTACCCTTACATTTTCGCCATGTCCGCCTGTCTGTCTGTCTGTATGTCTGTCTGTTCATCTGTTCATCCCTCTGTCTGTCTGTCTGTCTGTTTGTCTGTCTGTCTGTCTGTCTGACGGTCTGTCCGTCTGTCTGTCTGTTCATCTGTCGATCTTTCCGCCCGTCTGTCTGCCTGTCTGTCTGACGGTCTGTCCGTCTGTCTGTCTGTTCATCTGTCGATCTTTCCGTCTGTCTGTCTGTTTGTCTGTTCATCCATCGATCTTTCTGTCTATCTGTCTGTGTGTCTGTCTATCTGTCTGTCTGTATGTCTGACTGTCTGTTCATCTGTCCATCCGTCTGTTTGTCTATCTGTCTGTCTGTCTGTCTGTGTGTTTGTATGTCTGTTTGTCTGTCGGTCTGTATGTCTGTCCGTCCGTCTGTTAAACCGCTTATTTCTGCAAAGAAACATATTTCAACCGGATATTATTTAAAATTGTTGCCTTTTCAATTATTCTGGCTGTAAGTACTTTTTACGGTTCTGTAGTAAATTAGGAACCCTTACATTTTCGCCATGTCCGTCTGTCTGTCTGTATGTCTGTCTGTCTGTCTGTTCATCTGTCTATCCGTTGTCTGTCTGTTTGTCTGTCGGTCTGTCTGTCTGTCTGTCCGTCCGTCTGTCTGCCCGTTTATTTCTGCAAAGAAACATATTTCGACCGGATATTACTTGAAATGTCTGTCTGTCTGTATGAATGTCTGTCTGTTCATCTGTTCATCCCTCTGTCTGTTTGTCTGTCTGTCTATCTGATGGTCTGTCCATCTGTCTGTCTGTTCATCTGTCGATCTTTCCGTCCGTCTGTCTGTCTGTCTGTCTGACGGTCTGTCCGTCTGTCTGTCTGTTCATCTGTCGATCTTTCCGTCCGTCTGTCTGTCTGTCTGTCTGTCCGTCTGTCTGTCTGTCTGTTCATCTGTCGATCTTTCCGTCTGTCTGTCTGTTTGTCTGTTCATCCGTCGATCTTTCTGTCTATCCGTCTATGTGTCTGTCTGTATGTCTGTCTGTATGTCTGTCTGTCTGTTCATCTGTCCATCCGTCTGTTTGTCTATCTGTCTGTCTGTCTGTCTGTGTGTTTGTATGTCTGTTTGTCTGTCGGTCTGTATGTCTGTCCGTCCGTCTTTCCAACCGTTTATTTCTGCAAAGAAACATATTTCGACCGGATATTATTAAAAATGGTTGCCTTTTCAATTATTCTGGCTGTAATTACTTTTTACGGTTCTGTAGTAAATTAGGAACCCTTACATTTTCGCCATCTCCGTCTGTCTGTCTGTTTGTCTGTCTGACGGTCTGCCGTCTGTCTGTTCATCTGTCGATCTTTCTGTCTGTCTGTCTGTCTGTCTGTCTGTCTGTTCATCTGTCGATCTTTCTGTCTATCTATCTCAGTGTCTGTCTGTGTGTCTATGTGTCTGTATGTCTGTCTGTCTGTTCATCTGTCCATCCGTTGTCTGTCTGTTTGTTTGTCTGTCGGTCTGTATGTCTGTCCGTCCGTCTGTCTGCCCGTTTATTTCTGCAAAGAAACATATTTCGACCGGATATTACTTGAAATGATTGCCTTTTCAATTATTCTGGATGTAAGTACTTTTTATGGTTCCGTAGTAAATTAGGAACCCTTACAATTTCGTCATGTCAGTCTGTCTGTCTGTTCGTCCGTCCGTCTGACTGTCTATCTATCTGTTGGTTAGTCCTTCTTTCCATCCATCTATTCTTGGATCCGTCTAGAAATAGAAATAATTCTTAACAAACACAAAAAAAAAACAATGTCCAGTAACAAAAAATAAAAATGAATTATGCGTTATTTCCGCAATTTTTTTATTTATTTTTTTATTTTATTTATTGTTGGAAAACAAACAGCGAAAAAATGATACATGCGATTAACAAAACTAGAATACACATACGCCAAAACAGTTTCCACTTATAGGATAGTGACATTTCTGTTGCTCAAACAAGACTTATCTAAATTAATTTATCTTCTATGACTTAGGTTTGGGTAAGGTTATATAAGATATTAAAAAATTACAAAATAGAAAAATAAAATAAAAGAGGAGGAGAAATTTTCTCCTTCAGAGACAATTCGGGTATACCAATATACATGCAACTTATTATAATAAGAATAAGAAGACGGATTCACAGAACAATGTCTACTAAATGTATATAGGACAATCAAATTATTTAATTTAATAAGTACTTTACTAATTTCTATAGATTTCGTTTTTTTTTTTTTATTTTTTTTTTTTTTTATATTTTTATTTATTTATGTCTTTAATTGCAGAAACAAACCTAGGCAAAGTTGAATTAAATATATCAATATCAATGTATTTATCGTTGTGACTTTTGCAGGCTCTAACTAAAAATCTGTTTTTTGCGTACGCAGTTCTATTGGAAGGTATTGCAAATAGGTTAGAGGAACGTGTTCGGCGGTCTGGGCATCGGAAGAAAATGTTCGAAAGAAGATCAGATGAGTCTATCGAGCCGCTTAAGATTTTAAATAGTAACACTTGGTCTTTGATCTCGCGACGTAATTGAAGGGATTCCATGCGGTTAGAGTCAAATGTTTTGAATTTGTATTTCATTATTCTCTTAAATTTATTTTGAATCTTTTCAATTGAATTACTGTGGACAGCAAAGTGAGGAGACCACACCGTAGAGGCGTATTCCAAGTGAGATCTAACGAAGGCGTTATATAAAAGAATAACCGTATTTGGATTTGTGAAATCCTTACTTTGGCGGAATATAAATCCGAGCATACTGTATGCTTTTTGGACTATTTTATTTATATGAGACGTTAATTGCAGCTCATCGTCAATATACACACCGAGATCCCGAACCATATTGACCCTGTTAAGATGAACATTATTAATAGAGTAATTAAAAATTATAGGATTACGTTTTCTTGAGAAAGTGATGGAATAACATAAATAAAAATACATACCATAAATAAAATAATTGTGATTAAGAACTCTGTTAATAACATTTTAGAATTCAAATTTAAACGAGCTTTTTTGTTACTGGCTGTGAAAGCGTTAACACTTTTTTCGTTAAAAAAAAAAATTGTTATGATCGGGCATAGTTCAAATAAAAAAATAAAAAACCCTTATAGTTTCGCCATGTCCGTCTGTCCGTCTGTCTGTCCGTTAGTCCGTCTGTCTATCCGTCAGCATACTCTTCTTAGCATGGTGCTAGAGTGTGTCAGCGCTCTATCACTCTTCATCTATCGTTTCGTGTGGTAGTCCGTCTGTCTGTCCGCCCATTGCTTAGATCAGTGACCATTTGCAATTAGTTGTAGGTATACATATTAGTTAGGGCTTGTCCATTAATCACGTCATACGATTTTGGTATGTTTTAAACCCCCCAGCCCCCATGGTGATATTTGGTGATATTTTCAGGACCCCCCCCCCCCCCCTAGCCAATATCACGTGTATTTTTTTGCCAACTGAAGTAGTCCTTTGAATAACACTTGAATTTACGTACTTGTTTGCCAACTATGAGCTAAATGATCCCAATGCTGGCCAAATATTTTGCTGCCGCAATATTATAATTACAAGGTTGTATGTTACATTTTTTCATAGTAGGGCATTTTCGCGAGAAGAGATCCAAAAACTTATTTTTCTGAAACAGGTAAATTTTATGTTTTTCCTGCTCAGAATCACGAGCTCTTTCGATCCTACTAGAAGAAAAAAAGTGTCCCAACTTTTGTTTCTATTACGTAACCGTTTTTCAAACACTTTGTACAGCGGTTACAAAGTGGAGAGCATGTAAAATGTATGAAAAATGTGGGACCATTTTTTTCTTGTACTTTTTTTCTCCTAGATTGAAAGAACTCGTTATTCTGAGTAGGAAAAACATTAAATTTACGTACCTTAAAAAAAATTTTTTTTGGATCTCTTCTCGCGAAAATGCCCAGTACCGTGAAACTAAGTAGTCAACATTGCCCGCTTTTTTCGGAAATCCTAAAATATCTCAAAAAAATATATGAAACCTTCAAGTTTTTTCTGCTCAGCATGTGCACTGTGATCGTACGAATCGGCTCACATGAAGAAATAATTTTTAGATCATCATTTAGATCAGGTTTTTGTCGTTTTAAGGTGCGTGCAAACCAAAAGAGCATTCGCTGTTCTATCCCCCGCTCTACGAAATCAACCAATCACGTTTTGTGTAACGATCGAATTCCGTAGAGTGGGAGAGTTGTTTTAATGCAATAATAATAAAACCGTTTTTTGAATGGGAATCAAGATAATATTATATTGATATAAATATCAGCCCACTAACGAAGCAGCAGACAACGAAACTGACAATTGAGAGTATAGTTATTGGTTCCGAACATTTTGTACACGTAAAATAAAATAACGGAGTTATAATATATATTTTTTTCAGTAAATTACGTTTTTATAACCCTCCGCTATTTTTATAAAGTGGTAAAACTTGAAAGTGACAACTGTAGGCTATTTTTCATGATGGGCAATGTTTTCAATGTCCGTTTGCTAAAGTACTGGATAAAATTGCCCAAAGCCATAACTTATTTTCTGATTAGCTTTTTCCAATAAAACTACTATCAATGTAATCTACTGTTGTCATTTTATTACAGGTCATGGGTTTTTTTTTCATTTAATACCACCCTGTTTTGAGAAATTTATGTCTATATTTTGCCAAGATTTTGCCCGCCAAATAACCAACCTCACTCAAGAAACTCTAGCAAACAACTAGATGAAGATAGACGCAAAAGTCATACTTGGTGTTGCTTCTCACATAATCTATTTTATACTAAAAATAGTTAGGCCGCCATAAGAAGGTAATTTTTTTCTATAATAACCAATTTATTTAAAATTCAAGTTTTGGGCAATATTTCCCCTGGAGGCAAAGTGGGCTAATTTTACGGTAGTAATTCTATGTGTATTTAGCTATATTTTACCGAAAACTGTATCTTAATACCTATAGTCAACTAATAGTCTAAAATTCACGATATTACATGGTTCTATGTTGTGGTCATATAACTTACAAGGGCAATAAGGTTCTATGTTTGTTTGATTGATATTATTGTAAGTGGTTATATCATATATAAAATGTACTAAATATTTATAGTCATATACATTGAATTTAGGCTGTGTGGTGCGGCAGTAACAATATATTTGCCACCTACCAAGTTGGAGAACTTTTCCGATGGGTGTTATAAGAGTCGACTAAGGGACGGTACTACGCTGATCCAATTATTTGAGATGGAGGCAGGGCAGCAGCCTCATCATAATGGACACATTACTGCAATCACCAATCCGTTTGCCCAGCGTGGCTATTATGGGCATTATGTCATTTATGTCCTACCTAATGTACCCATACGCATAAATAAAATAATAGAAGAGGCCCACGTCAAGACCACTGTTACTGTATTAGACTGAAGATGTGATATTGAATTTGATAAGAAGGTATCCTTTTACCATTAAAGTGTATTTATCTCATAAAATCATCTATAGGTACTCATATCCATCAGTATAAGCATAATAATCTTATTATAACATCGATCGACCGATCTTTTTATTAGAGAAACGTGGCCTGCATGCATCGTGTCACTTATATAATGGTGTTTCATACTTAATCGCTCAAATCAAACTAATGAGGTGCCGTGTTCCACAGCCTTAGATACCATGGACCCTTTGATATTAAGACACCTGAATGGATGCCTTGGTATACCAGCATAGAAGAAAGTGGAAGATGCCATGCCAGAGGACCTAACCCGCGTATGTGCCAGCCATCCTGGAACCCTTTGATATAGCAAGAATCCTTTTCCCTTTGAGATAGCAGTGATGAGTATTTGTTGCGTTGCAACCTCAGTGCGCAAAAGTACTCGTTATCATCAGATCAGCTGCGGTCATATACTCATATGCTGACTCCAGCGGCAGCGGTGAAACGCTGGAATGTGGAAGACCAAGCTAACCACGAATAAATAAATATTAATATATATAGTCTTTTTCCTTTTTTAGTTTTAGTAGGTACACACACCAACCCAGTTAACTCTATCAAAGATTTCGATTCTGGACCGTGTACGTGTTTCACTTAGTCGATTTGACCAAACTTTGATTCGAAATATAACGCTTATTTTCGAATAGTCATGTCATGTCAAATCTCCATAGTACTTTAGCACTACATACATATATATATATATATACATATACATATATATATATATATATATGTATATGTATATACAGGGTGGTCCAAACCTTGACGTCAAAAAAAATTTGTTTAGGTTCCCTACGTCATGGGCTATCAGAATATACCCCATGTATGTTAGCCGATTTTTTGTAGTTTTCGAGTTATGAATTTTTGAAATATTTTTTTTTGAGAAATTCTGGAATGAAGAAATTTATTGATAAAAAAAAACTATTATGTTTTTTTTACTATTTTCTTTTTGTAAAAGTATAAATACAAATAAAGCATTTACTGACAAAAAAAATAGCGTCCTCATTTTGATACAAGTAGGATAAAAAATACCAATTTCAAAATTTTACGTTAAAAATGCATCAAAATAGCATTAATGTACGTAAATAAAAAAAAATAAAACATATCCCAAGGATTTTTGGTAATGTAAAGACTGCCCTAGACCTTAAACCTTCTTAAAACCAAAAAAAAGTGATACTTAATAATGAGGATTTTTCGGAGTACTTACTCGGTCAAATAAACTTAAAAAAGCTTAAATTTTAAAGTAGTAAAAAATGACTTGAATAACTACAGAAATTGAATTTTCGTGGTATTTTCTGTCTTTGTTTATTGATAAGAACAACAAAACAGACGAAATATCACTTTATTTTTAAATTAAAAATTTAGTAGTTTTTTTTTAAGTTTATTTGACCGACTACTCCGAAAAATCCTCATTATTAAGTATTACTTTTTTTTGCTTTTACGAAGGTTTAAGGTCTAGGGCAGTCTTTACATTACCAAAAATCCTTGGGATATGTTTAATTTTTTTTATTTACGTACATTAATGCTATTTTGATGCGTTTTTAGCGTAAAATTTTGAATTTGGTATTTTTTATCCTACTTGTATCAAAGTGAGGACGCTAATTTTTTGTCAGTAAATGCTTTATTTGTAGTAATACTTTTACAAAAAGAAACTAGTTAAAAAAACCCAACAGTTTTTTTTTATTCATATTTTTTTTCATTCCAGAATTTCTCAAAAAAAAAATTTCAAAAATTCATAACTCGAAAACTACAAATAATCGGCCAACATACATGGGGTATATTCTGATAGCTCATGACGTAGGGAACCTAAACAAATTTTTTTTGACGTCAAGGTTTGGACCACCCTGTATATACATATACATATATATATATATATATGACATTTGTCATTTTTGGCGAAAAAAAAATTTTTTTTTTTAGATTTTTTTCAATTTTTGTTTAATTTTTAAATGTATTTTAACATAAAAAGTAAAAGTTATTCATGAAACTAGCACTTACAATGAGTGTTAAGGTTTTTTTTTACAAAAACCTCATTTTTAAGAGGTTTTGTTTCTCACTTTTCGACATCTATTAAAGAGGTTAGTGAGACTATTCTCCATAATGGCACCAACGCCGTTAAAAAGACCTTTTGTACCGAGTTACAATTAGAAAATATGTTTTTTTTAATTGGTAATAACTCTGAAATTAGGCGATATCCAGAAAAGTTTATACGACATTATAGTTTCTAAATGTGGTCAGGAACACACTGTTAAAATCTTTCGGGTTATTAGTAGGCTTAGGACTTTTCATAGCATATCGTGGTTCTAAAATCCTTGGAGCCGCTATGTGTAAAGTTTTCGAAGTCAAAGTCAAAGTATATTGTAATATAAAATATAATGATTTATACCTACTGTCACATCGTTACTGAGTTAATTTAAATCGAACGTAATTAATTTTAATAATCGAACTTGATTTCATAAAAAGTGCATACGAAATTTAGTTACCTTACAAAAAAAAACATAAATTTATTATCACTAACTTTTACCTGCAGATGTGTGATGTACGTGATAAAAAAAATCAAGCTTTCAATATAAATTTACTTGATGCCACTCAGCCGAATAGCTTAGGAGTAAACATAGTCTTGGAATTTTTTTTTTCCAAGACACCCAATTGAAAAACCTTCTTGGCTTATGATCGGACTAGTATCTCATTTCAACTCTAAAGTAAGGAGAAGAAGGTGCATAGCTTCCTGTTAAAGATGGAATCTTCAAAAATTTTCGAAAAAAAACACTGTTTTTAAACGTTCGTAGCGGTTTACCCTTGAATCGCCGACAAACATTTAATCGAATATTGTTTCAAAGACAACGATTCAAGTATTTTCATTTCATCGACAAGTCGTTCTATCGAAGAATCGTTTCCAATAAATTTAAATCAAGGACTTTTAAATGGTATTTGAGTTATTATGTATATAGCTTATATCGAGGTTTTTTGTTACGGGATTTTTTATTTCAATTTGTTTTAAATTTAGTAATATTTATTCCGCGTAATATTATTTCAATTTGTAATATTTCGTTATCGAATCTAGACGCAGTTACATCGGAGTTTCTGGGTTGCAATAAAAAAAAATAACCTCGAAGACTAAGGCGGGAGCAAAGCTCCCGCCTTAGTCTTCTAACCTAACCTATCCGAGTCGGATCTGCCCCGGAAGGTTTTGTTCGCTCGCTTCGCTCGCTCACTCGGCCATTTTTTTTTTTCAAAATATTTCGTTATCGAATCTAGACGCAGTTACATCGGAGTTTCTGGGTTGCAATAAAAAAAAATTACCTCGAAGACTAAGGCGGGAGCAAAGCTCCCGCCTTAGTCTTCTAACCTAACCTACCCGAGTCGGATCTGCCCCGGAAGGTTTTGTTCGCTCGCTTCGCTCGCTCACTAGGCCATTTTTTTTTTTTTTTCAAAATATTTATTTTCAAAACTACTATTTATGAACATATAAGTTAATTTTGGGAAGAAGTTTTTCCTACAAAACATGCTTATTTTAGCGTATTCTGCGCGCTAAATTAATAAAAAATACGTGTCATAATGCCACCAATATCCATCGATTTTTTTCTAAGTCCTCAACCCCCTTCCAATCCAGCCGAAAAATGTATAAATGTACGACATATAAAAATGTATTGTAGTAATATGTCGAATAAATGAATTTCAATGTTTAGTAGTTGAGACAATTAAAATAATTTGAAACAAATCACTGACCAACTGATATTCGTTGAATAGTTTTTCAGTGCAGTAAAAGTTTTTTAATTGAATAGTATGTGTAACAAAAAAATGCCACACGAAATTCCTAGTACTGAAGTTTCGATGAATCGTTGTCGATGAAATGAAATTCGATTAAACGTTTGTCGGTAAAATGAATGGACACCGTTCGTAGCTCACGACTGATGCGGCTGAGCGGTTGCTGCATACTAGCGAGAGGGGCGGGGTGAAATGGCGTCATGCATAATACAGCCAGTGAGCAAAAATACTACTATTTAAGTACTTATACGACTTAAGATAGCCGAGGGTATCTTAAGTCGTATAAGTCGACAAACGTCAGTTTTGTTTTTTGTTCGGAAGTTACATGTAATTTATACGAAAGATTCGAAACTTTCGAGAAAAACAACATGATACTTTCGCCATTTTCATCGCTATTTCCGATCTGAGACTTTTTCTAGTGTGTCTTGAACCTAATTGTCTAGTTTTTTTATGGTTTCTGATATAACTAATTTCGTATGAACATTTTATGAAATCAAGTTCGATTTTTAAAATTAATTACGTTCGATTAAAATTAACTCAGTTACGATGTGACAGTAGGTATAAATCATTATATTTAATATTACGATATACTTTGACTTTGACTTCGAAAATTTTACACATAGCGGCTCCAAGGATTTTAGAACCACGATATGCTATGAAAAGTCCTAAGCCTAGTTATTAGAAATCACGGTGTATATATCTGAGAGAAAGCGTTATTCTTCGAATAAAAGTTTGGTGAAACGCAGCCTTAGTTTTATTTTCAGTGACGTCTCAATTGTTTTTTCTTAAAATCTTGAATTGGTCCCGATCTGTCTTTGTCACCCATTCTTGATTCGTCATTTTAACTGGGGTCAACTATATCAACTTTGGTAATTTGTTGTATTGTCTATTTCATATTGCTCATTTAAGCCTTCGTCAACATCTTCTTTGGGTGTGTTGCTCTAACTACTATCTTGCTATACTATATGCTAACTATAAAAAATTAGTGACACAATCAGAACGGCATCAATTTAAGAACTTGACATACGACGACTGAGAGTACAGTTCGTGAAATATAAATTGGTAACTTTCTACCTACATTATAGTAAAAATAAACGTTCAGTCGAAGACAAAATAAAGGGTATACGAAAACGTTCAAAAATATGTCCCAGTGCACTCTAATTCTGTGTAATAAGAACGTCGTAACATATTTATGAACGGATTCTTTCGATACTTATTTTTGCACTTGACTGTTCAATTTATATTTCTCGAACTATACTGTACGCTTAGCACGTGATTGCTATGTCAGTATGTTATCGCTACATGTATAGATTTTCTATCTTTTACCAACAATATGAATAAAAGGGAGATGGATAATCTATCTCGCGGCGACATATTGTCGCACTGATCCTGTGCTAAGTTTACTGAGACGAACCATGACGATACCGCTGTCAATACAATTTTTACCTCATCATAACACTAACCTTTTCAATGCCACGGCAAAAACAGCAGCTGTCACTCCATCCACGCCACCAAAGTGTCACAAAGGAATTTGTCAAAAACTATAAGCAAGTGCGACTAGGTCTCTATTGATCTGTGACTTGTATATCGGTCTTTGGCGTTGAAACAGTGTTACCAACATAACCGTTATCGCCGTCCACAAGGTTTCAATTAGATTGGACAATGACTGATATATTGGTAGGTACTGATTAACAAGAGAGTTTCATCGGCAAAGACTATTTGTAAGTCACCATCCACAAAATAATATGTAACTATGCACGTGCGTAAAGTTCAAATTTAGCTTTTATAGTTTTACGTGGCGTTGAAAAGGTTGAAGCAAGTCACCAGTCTCACGACTCGCCAGTCAGCTATTTGGAATATAGTTGATTTTTGTGGTAAAACATGTTAGTTTATTGGTGTCTGAAAATGACTTTGCATTTATTCGTAACTCTTACACGCATCCAGTCCAATTGCCTTATTCATAAAACATCAAGACACATTAGTTAACTGTGTTGGCGATGAAATGATTATATGAACAGGTTGTGTAGCCAATATGCCAATCGCTAACATTCAGTCGCGAACGAAACTCAACTGTCTTCGTCACACCAATAAGAAAGAGTGACAGAGAGAAAACTACGATACACTACCTGCTCAGCGTAGCGTAGCGATTGGCACCAAAGAGAATAAAATCACTAATTGGCACGTTAGCTAACATAGCTACGGACTCAGATCTATCGACCTCTTTTGAAAAGCAAGTTCAGTTTCTCAAAAGAGGTTGGTGACAGATTGCAAACTCAGAATTAACAAGCAACTCGCAGCTACGCGTCTTTTTTCAATTGTATAGATTAAAAAGAGAAGTGTGGCGGCAAGTTGATGTTAAACACAAGATATGCTAGCCTTGCTATAGGAATTAACGTGACTGTAATCATAACATTACCTCCTGATGACAGTAGGTAAGGACATTTTTTCGCCGCCAATGAATTGATATAACTGATAAAATATATGTTCGTTTAACACTACGAAGCTGATACTTACTTTGTTGAGTTAGTTGTTTACATGCAATTTGTTGCTTGGCGTGTGTTGCTCGCTTTTATTGTTTGACGTGGCGGTGAAAAGGTGAACGAAAAGGTGCCACTTTGTCACTTAAATTGATGGCTTTTCCTTTTGACATAGGATTTAAAACAAATTGGCAGATTGTAGTGTATTGCGTCCTTTTTCCTTAACTACGTTCGGTTATGCGTTTAAATTTGGAACAGATTTTAAATTTCTAGTGGGTCTCTATTCCAGTATCCATAAATATTAAAATAGTAAACGACACGAAACGTCATTTCAATACGTTTTCCTTATACAAACCATACGACATTCAATCTCGATTAATCGGAGAATAGGCACCACATGTGATTGTCTATTTGTTCAAATCAATTTTGACAGGAAAACCACTATTATTCCGTTCCCAAGAACACTAAACGTAGCGTTCGCGGCCAAAAACGTTTGAAAGAACATTAACCGTAACGGAAACTTTATAAGAAGAACATGACATGACAGTTCATCTCTTACAACAGAATTAGGAAAACCGTTATTATTCCGTTCGTTGAGAACAGAATCGGCCATTAAGCGTTCCGTCAAAGAACATTAAGAAGTATCGGTTAATGAGAACAAAAACTTTATGATTATGGTTTGGGGTTGACGTATGGTAACGGTTTGAAAATAATAACGGTTTCCGATCCCTGCACTAAGTAACAAATTGAAATAAAGCTCGTATCGCAGTTCTCATTCAATAGTGATAGATATACGACGTTACTCGGAATAGTGACAGTTCTTAGAGCGCTCGTACACCTGTAAGTTCTTACGTAAGTTATAGGGACGGAGCTATACTAAGGAATGAGAGGTGAATATCACTATCTCATTCCTTAGTATAGCCCCGTCCCTATAACTTACGTAAGAACTTACAGGTGTATGGCTGGCCTTAGGCTGGGATTACACAAGTTCTTACGTAAGTTGTAGGGACGGAGCTATATTAAGGAATGAGATAGCGATACTCACCTCTCATTCCTTAAGGGGCATTCAGACAAAACAAAACGTGATCCGTTGATTTCGTAGAGTGGAGGATAGAACAGCGAATGCTCGTTTGGTCTGAATGCACCTTTAGTATAATAGCTCCGTCCTTACAACTTACGTATGAACTCACAGGTGTAATCCAGGCCTTATTGGTGGTCAGCCGATCTACTACAGGATTTTCATCAGACCTATTCGGTGTTTCCCTAACCACTCACTTGCTTCATGTAGCTTTTGTTACATGTCATCACTCTTATACACGGTGGAATTTAATCGGTGAACAGGAACCCATTTTTCTAATTCAGTAATCGATGGCGGTCACGTTTATGTAGTACTTAAGTGGAACCAAGTTTTTTTTTAGCATAAAATTTTTTTATGTTGAAATTAAAATTTATTGTCACCCTACTAATGGTTTAGTCTGAAAAGTTTAATACCTCTTTTCAAACTATCAGCCATAGAAACTTAAAACATAAATGAGCAATAACCACTCACATGCTTTAATTTTTGCGATAGACTCTATTCCTATGTAAAATAAGAGCGATGCATGGCTGATAGTTTGAAAAGAGGTATTAAACTTTTCAGACTAAACCATTAGTAGGGTGACAATAAATTTTAATTAAAGTTTAATTTCAACATAAAAATTTGTTATGCTAAAAAAAAAACTTGGTTCCACTTAAGTACTACATAATCGTGACCGCCATCGATTACTGAATTAGAAAAATGTGTTCCTGTTCACCGATTAAATTCCACCGTGTATAACATAGACATAGAGTCTATCGCAAAAATCAAAGCAAGTGAGTGGCTAATTGGTAATTCCCTAGGGAATTTCACTTTTCTTTTACTCCCGCGATGCGTGCTAGCAATGGCGCGCTTAGAAAGCAAGTGTGATATGAAATAGTACATTGTGCACCTAAGGAGGTAAGTGCACTATTAGAAGTCCGACGCCTCAGGGCTTTTAATGACTTCAGTGTGTATTCCGCTTACCGACGTGATGCACAATGTTTTTCATCACACTTGCCGACAAAAAAATAAGACATAACATTATTAAATGACGTACTGACATTTCTATACTCCCTAGGGAATATCACTTTTCTATTACTCCCGCTACGCGCGCAAGCAATGGCGCGCTTAGACAGCAAGTGTGATGAAAAATATTATTAAATGACGGGCTAACATTTCTATAACTGCCTAGTGAATTTCACTTTTCTGTAACTCCCGCGATGCATGCAAGCAATGGCGCGCTTAGAAGGCAAGTGTGACGAAATGGACCGTTCCCGTTAACTTACTCAACACAGTATGGGGAATATTCCCAAATGGAAACTTTCCCCATAGTAAGATTGGGAAAATACCGGGAACGACCCATCACTAAATTGAAGTCCCGGGACAGCATAACCTGACCTGGATGCTTAGCCAAGTCAAAGAGAATAATTATAATCACTACGTTTTAAGAGTTGGGACTCCCGTACAAAAAAAATACTATGAAATGGTTACGAAGCGCCAGTACCAACTTAAGACTTTTTGACACTTTTCTTTCGTCATTGCTGCCAACATAACCATATAAAAATAGTGTTGTACAGTGCATCATAATATTAACATTAAAGTAGCGGTCTCAGTATATTAATATGAACCTTATAAAGTCAACTTCTTTTTGTTTTTATTTCAATACATATTTATTGTAGGATATTCTTACACAAATTTAGTAATTTCAACTGATTTGAATTGTTATATTTAGATGTAATTTACTTAGTGGATATCAATGTAAATAAGGTTATAAAATTATCATTCTAAACTTATGATAAGGATGTAGATAAAGTTATGAATGGGACTGTACATAATTAGGCATTAAACATGAGTGCGGTTTTATAATAAGATCACACGAATGACGATCACACTTCTTATTATGCGCCAGCCACATAAATAACCATATTGTGGTAGTCTCACTTACATAAAAGGCGGATGACAGGAAGGAGATAAAACAACTCTATTTTAGCATTTTTTTATTTCTTTAGAACATTTATTACTGAATCAGAATTATTACTGAACTGGTGGACATATTAAATCACATTGATGGAACCACATTTTTTTTAAATCGCGTCTTCTTTTTTTTATGTGTGATTTTGAAATGCTTGGCACAAACATGCTTCAGTGAATGGAGTTTTTCTTGGCACATACCTATACCAGATCCCCTTTCCCAACAACTTTTACCCATTGTTTGCACCTGTAAAAAACATTTGATTTAACAGAATATTCAGATTGCATTTATCATTACCATGAATGTCATTATTTGGGACAATATATTTTTTCATACGTATAAATATCAAATCAACCGAACTTACAAAATCGATACCGATAATATACGCGTAAGCACTATGGAAGTATAGCTTTTATAATATACTGGTTTACGATATGAAAACTGAAATATTAATAGAAGAGTTTCTGATGTGTCTAAAAATAATTGGTCTAGAAATACTAACTTTGCCTCGTTCGAGAGAAACTTTGCTAGAAATAAGCGTTTTTCACCTTTCCTTTGCCCGGATTAAATTTAATCCCACTTCACAAGTTTTATAATACATAATATATCTCCGTTCATCACATACACAGCATTTACTCTACAGTACTAGTTTTGTGAAATACATTTTTCACCTTCCTTGCTCGGAAAGGGCTACTTTATCCTTTAAAAACAGATAGCATAGTTGCGTTTTATCCACAAGAGTGCAAAGAATATTAAAAACTGATAGCAAAGTAAAAAACAGATAGCAAAGTAAAAAACTGATAGCAAAGTACTTTAAAACAGATAGCAAAGTAAAAAACAGATAGCAAAGTAATGTATGAAAACAGATAGCAAAGTAATGTATGAAAATATTTAAATACGAGTATTTTACATAGATCAGTTGTTTTTATTGTGCTGTGTTTCCTCACTTAAGGAAGGTGAAAAGATTTGTGTTACACACGGCTGCAAAGTTATTTTAACTCGTGTGTATTGCAACACTCTATGTGCTCAGGATTCTATTCTTGAACCACTCGCTTCGCTCAGGATTCTATTTTCGAACCACTCGCTACGGTCGTGGTTCAACCATAGAATCCATTCGCTAGCTCATGGTTCAACCCTAGAATCACTTCGCTATATCGTGTTGCAAATTCCACACTCGGTTAAAATACAACTTTGCACCCTTGTATAACAAATAACTATTTTATATCCTTTTTTTCCCTCACCCTCACTAGTGTGTGCCACGGTCCGTATGAAATTATGAACTTGTGTGAAGTAAAGCCCGCATTCGGCTTCGGCTTTACTTTCACACTTGTTCACAATTTCTTATTTACCTTAATACACAATGTATTATTTATTACCTGCTTCATTGACGTAAGCTTGAAAACATTAGTCTTCATCAGGTCTTTTCAGTAATTAAAGCCGCGCTAAGGTGACTGTAGAATTTTGGGTCCTACACATAAAAATGCGACTTTCTCGCTAAGTGACATTTGTAACCCTTCGATATCAGTTAAATAAAATTATCTGCAACATTGGCTTCATTGTTCATATTAGTACGATTCTTCTTCTTCCCCCTCTTTATAATAACTAAACACCACCAAGAAACAGTACATATTTAATACTGAAACATGAAATTTTATGAATTAAATGTTTATTAGCCGTAAACAACGGCTTGACATAACGAGTAGTAAATAGTGATGGGTCGGGTCGTTCCCGGTATTTTCCCAATCTTACTGTGGGGAAAGTTTCCATTTGGGAATATTCCCCATTCCCCATTCCCGGAAACGATTCATCACTAGTTAGTTAATAACAGATTCAGTACGAGCGGCTATCGCAAACTCCGAAGATCGCAAATTTCGGGCATTTTATCTCTGTCGCTCTAATGACGCCTTCGTTGGTGTGACAGAGACAAATCCCCGAAATTTGCGAACTTCGGAGTTCACGGTGGGCAAAGAGGTCGTAACATATTTAGGAGCGGATTCTATCGATACTTATTTTTGCAGTTGACTGTATGTCTATTAAATTAATAAATTGCAAATAAGTCAATAAATGACAGAAAAATATTGATTATTATATAATTTAAAAGCTCACGCACAGTACACAGAGATAATATGCACCTAAAGTTTGTATAAATAAATTATTCATTCATTCTCAAAAAAATAAGTACAGGGGATGAATTTAATTTCCTACCCATTTCGTACCTTTTCACAGTGACAATCAATATGAAAGCTGCTAGGACTGTCATATTATAGCTACTATGACAATGTACGAAATGGGTAGGAAATTAAATTCCTCGACCGTACCTCTTAATATCGACTACTACACTGATGCCTATATGCAAATTTGCAAAATGCCCTTTAGTACCGTTTGGTAGACAAAGTTTCGTAACCAGCTTCGAAATGGGAATAAAATCCTAATAGGTAACTGGCTTTAAATCGATTTCACAATATCATTACCGATTCTATAACCAGGTTTGTTACCAAATCTGGCTACGAGATGGGATTATTCCCGTTTCATAGCTGGCTACCAGGCGGGAAATCATATTTTCCATTTGGCAGCCAGCTACCAAATCTGGCTACTAAACGATACTAAGGCACTGGTCTCACCGCGAGCTACTAAGGCACTGGTCTCACCGCGAGCTACTAAGCTATGAACTGTCTGCTATAAACACGAACAAAAGATACGAACTCCCGTGTAAATAAAAGAGACACGACGATACTCGCTCAGCTATCAGCTATCACCGCCGGGCGAGTATCGCCGTGTCTCTTTTATTTACACGGGAGTGCGTATCTTTTGTTCGTGTTTATAGCCGACAGTTCATAGCTTAGTAGGTCGCGGTGAGACCAGTGCGTAAGCTAAGGAACTATCGGGTGTAAATAAAAGAGACACGGCGGTACTCCCCAGCTATCAGCTATCAACGCCGGGCGAGCATCGCCGTGTCTCTTTTATATACACGGGAGTGCGTATCTTTTGTTTGTGTTTATAGCTGATAGTTCATGGCTTAATAGCTCGCGGTGAGACCAGTGCCTAAAGGCAAAATGCAACCAACATTAGGTACAGTGAGTACGCTGAGGTAGAGTACCTCAGCGTACTCATGTGTATAAATAAACAATACAGTCATATTAGTTATAAAAAAAATCATCGGATCAACGAAATACAGGGTGATTGGAGGACCGATGCAAAGCTTTAAGGTGAAGTAAGTATAGACGTTATAGTTGTCTTTGACGAAGTCTGACTATTTAAACCCACGCCGCGACTAAAATTTTACGGAATAAAATCATTTAAATTACGCGCCACGCTGATCATACTGACATTAAACAACAATATGCTTGCGAATATCGACAAGCGGTTCCCTCTGACCCAAAAGATTGTATGCGCAGCATTTCTGGATTGCAGATTTTCAGATATTGATACGCACCTACGAAAAAAATACACTACTTGGGCAGAATTCTTTCCAATTGTACAGATTTATTTACAGAATTCCAAGTCTACACATTCCTAATACTACAGATTTACAAACCTACAGAATCCCAATACTTTAATATTCCAACATTACGGTTGCCCATGTCTACAGATTTTCAATATTACTGATTGATTCCTATGTCTACAGATTCCATATATTATTCTCTAGATTTCACGTCTACTGATTCCCAACTGTAATGCTTTTTTCAACACACTTGCTTGAAAGTCGTAACGTAGGTCTTATTGAACCGCTTTTAGGCTTATAATCCTAGGTATTACTAGCTGTGTGTTTTTTCATTATATTATATTCTTCGCATCGTCGATCCCACAGTGTCTGAAGACAAAAGTCTTCAATCAGTGCTTCCTACCCGTCATGACGTGCGGAGCCGAAACGTGGACACTGACGGTACGGCAGGTCCACAAGTTCAAGGTCGCTCAACCAGCTATGGAAAGGGAAATGCTCGGCGTCTCTTTGTGGGATCGAATCAGAAATGAGGTTATCCGGCAGAGAACCAAAGTGATCCACTTAGCCCACCGTGTTAGCAAGCTGAAGTGGCAGTGGGCTGGCCTTATTATCCGTAGAACCGACTGGCTAAACGAGTTCTTGAGTACAGATCGCGTCTCGGCAAGCGTAGTGTAGGACGCCCTCAGGCAAGGTGCAGCGACGATTTGCGCAGGATGGCTGGCAGGAGCTGGATGCGAGCAGCCAAAGATCGAAAACGGCGGCGTGAAATTGGGGAGGCCTATATCCAGCAGTAGACTGCGATAGGCTGCTGCTGATGATGGATGTTTTTTCATTATTTACGTTAGGCCACCATATGAGGTTTAATGACTGTCTATTAACTAATTCTATTAATTTTAGTGTTTGCAATTGATGATTTTTGTGCTTCTTGAATAAGATTAAGATATTTTTAGAGGAAAAAGGTGGAAGCTTTTAAAAAAATTTGCTGTCGCTTTGCACGGCTTAGAAATAGACAACTGCAGCTTCGCCTCATAATACCTACGTAAAATTGGCGAAAACATGATTTTGTGTTCCCTGTTTCCTCCTCCAAAAATAGACCAATTTGTAACAATTTTTTTTTCATAAGCATTTTAAGAAAGGTATTTCTCATGTCGGTATGTTTCCTCTTTTTGGACAGAATACGAAATATTTATTTACGAGTATATTAAACGCATTTAAAATTTGGCTTGCAGTTTTTGTAGGCTTGTAATAATAACGTCAAAGAAAGCAAAATATACAAAAATAGATTTTATATTTAAAAAACAATTCGTGTGTTTATACACCGATGTATGACTAGCAGTGTGGCCGATGATGGTACTATAAAGAGGTTGTAAAGCTGGGTACCTGTAGTATTTGAAATCATCATATATAATCTGCAGTACCTATTGGATAATTCGTAGTATTGGGAACCTATAGTATTGGGAATCTGTAGTGTTGGGTATTTGTAGCATTTAAAATTCGTATTATTGGGAATATGTACAATCAGGAATGCATACTATTGACAATATTTGAAGTATTATCTCTTATCTGTAGTATCAGGAATCTTTAGTATTGGGAATCTGTAGACGACTCGATCCAGGCCAACTACCGCGTTTTTCGCGGTAGGGCCCCTGTGCGAGTTAATAAAATATTTTTCGTACACGATAATAATTATGACAGTTTCCGCATAAAATGCAATCTATAACTTTGTTTCATGTTTATTTTTTTAATAATAAACTTGTCCTAAACAATATCTAAGTTTTTAATATATTCTCATCCTTATATGTATGAACGTACAGGGTAATAATTTGACCTTGACGCCGGCGTGGCGCCGCCACGCCGGCAAAATTTTGCGGCGCGCCGCCGCCGGCGATTTCTATGCCGGCGCACACCTCTAATATATATAATAGATACATACATATAGATACTTAAATACATAGACAGCCATGACCAAGGAACAAATATTTGTGATAAATAAATACACAAATAATGCCCTCGCCAGGATTCGAACCCGGAACCTCCAGCTTCGTAGGCAGGATCACTACCAACCAGGCTACGGAGGCTGATATATATATATATAAAATTAATCTTACGTGTTGTTCCAATTATGTTCGGTATCCAAACCTTTATACCTCCTATTTTTATTACTGTCAGCACGGAAAGGCACAATTCCACAATCGTTTTTATTCCTAAAAATGTAGCATACTTAAGTATGACCCATGGTTGATTCTGTAAAAAAGCACGAAGTTAGAATAGGACATGTTTTTTCAATTTTATTTATTGAAAAAAAAAATACAAAACATTCTTAAAACTAAAATCTGACCTACCATCAATTTACTACGAAATCGGTGCTTTGTATGAAGAATTTTGTGAAAAGTCTGTCTTCCAGACAATGAATTTTGAGTATGTCATAATCAAAATAATCCAAATTTTGTCGGTAATATTAGACACTTCAAAGGCGTGTTTTGTATATCTTTATTTCGGAAAACAAGGTACTATCATACATTTATACCTATTTAAAACATATTATTCACCGGCAGCATTTATGACAAGTTGTTCACAAAGCTTATTAAATGTTTGGTCTCTATTCTCGCGAGCAAAACATAAATGACTGTTCCCACACATTAATGAAGACGTAGGCTGTCCGAAACATGTCACACGTAGTAAGCAGACCCCGGAATTCTGGTAGCACTTTTGAGCAGTGCAGCAGCTGTCATAGGGACTTCTCGTTTATCGACTACCGATTCTACATATTCGACGGTAGAAAGGCTAATTGACTTAACCGACATTTTATGAACTTTACAGGAGAGCCGTTCAAAGATTTATTTTTTAGAAAAAAAATCGCTACAAAAAAAGTAACAGGTATATTGTAACGCAACTGCCATCAAATATTCAACATATAAAGGCGCATAATTTGGTTACTACCTTGATAAAATTAGTTTATTATTTCTCGAAATAAAGGTCGCTTAAGACAAATCTGCTAAAAATGAGAGAAAGGCTAATTGGTTCAATTACCAACACCGTCTGCCGCCGGAGGCAAGTCAAATGACTGTAGTGTACAAGTGCACTTTTTTAAAAAAAAGGCTAAATGAGCTAAGCGTTATTTTTACTATACAACGGGGTAAGGCTAAACAGTTTAAGCGATTCTTTAATGGAAATAAGTGGCGATTCTAATTGACTTAATGACACACACTCATTGAAAAACGGATTACTTAAATCTCAGGAAGTATATGAATATGATTAAACATGGTGGTTGAAGCTCGGATATTTAGAGACAAAGGTATAATTACTCTGCAGGTCTAAAGAAAACAAAATGAATGAACATCGTTTTTCTCATATTTATTGCTATATAAAGAAAAATATTTGCTTCTAATAACATAATTAGATAGTTATTTGGCAGAAACAGTCTTAGAAAAATTGCGGATATTGATTAGGTACAGCGTTTCATCCGCAATAACCTTTCTGTCGCTTTTATTGGAAAAAAATGCTCTTTTTGCCTAACATTTATTACTACGCTTGATAGTTAAAGCCTAACAACTTACTATTTGACCCTCGCCATGTTGCGGATTTTCAGTGACACTAATTTATTTTACTGGCAATGATTACTGTTTGACATCAGGCGTTGAATGTCATCGAATGTCACCGATGTAAACAAAAAGAAAATATACCGCGACTTAAACGTTTTCATCATAAAAATGCCCAAAAAGATACCAATAGAAGCAAGAAAAATCGTCTTAAATACAATAAAATATTTAATTTAAACCAAAGAAAAGACGAAGGATTGAATAGTATTCCATTGGAAAATGTTTTGCAATTGGTTACTGACAGGACCGGTACTGACACTTTATAGTGCGGTTGTATTTGAATTGGTTAGTTGTTATAATTAAACTTAATAGATTTTATTTTCTCATTTAAGGTGTATGTATGTAGATCGACGATAAAAAAATATGTCTAAAAATAAAGAAGCGACTTTGCCAACTGTACAACTTTGAGGATTTAGTAATGGAGTCGGCTTCATATCGTTTCCCCTCTGCCAAAGACTTTGGCCAAGAATTCGTACTTTGACCAAACCTGTTTATAAAAACTATTTCATTAATCGATTCTTCGCAGTCTTGTAATCGTTATGTACCCGTAACAAGCTCCGTCAAAATGCCTGTATGTGCTATGTATGGATTCAAAACTCGTTAAAATACATCATGTATACAAAATATGCGATACCATTTCATATCTTGCCTTTATTTGTTTATATTACAACATTTTATTACATAAAATTGTTCAAGAAAATCAAGTACCAGCGAATCGATAGCAAAATCGGTTTCAAAAATATCGCACACAATTCGTATTTTCATTTTTGACTGATGGAGAAAGTTTGACATTTATTGTATTCTCGTATTTAAGGTTAATAAGGTCTACCCATCTTTAAATTTTGTAGGAAATATCAGACTTAGTGAATCAAGTAAGACAGAAGACTCTGCCTTGGTCTAATGTTAAGCTTATATGTGAGCCAATAAGGTTGAATATTTATTGCGCTTATTTGGAATACGTATTACGCGCGAAAATACATAGTGATGTGAACGTTACTCTTTATGACACAATGTCGAGAGTAGGTATAAAATGTCGAGATACGGACACTTGTGTTTACGTATATTAGTGTTCTCACAGTAAGTAAATAAAAACACAGTCTTATCGAATTCAATAACTTCATTTTTACAAGTGCTACTTAACGCTAGTTGGACCTATAATTATTACTCGGATAAATTGTATTTAGGTACTTACTAAAATATCACTAAGGAATATCAATATCACCGGCCTTATTGCAAAAACTTGTATGTATACGCACCTACGCAACTTGTACCTACGCACTTGTATTCAAATTGTATCCTTACTAGTATTCACAATTAAGCCTCAGTGAGTTTTACCCCAGCTAACTAAAACTTTCTTACTACAACAAAATAAATAATACTCATATGTACACTCGTATGGACATACATTGTTTTCTTTCACAACCGCTAATTAATATTATTTATTAAATATTATAATTGATTTACGGATTTCGAAATGCACGTGATTGACCGAGACTTTCCTTACAGTTACAGCCTTCGTAGTCAAAGATCGCGATAAACGAAAACATAATCAATTGAAGTAGGTTAATGGCAAGACATTCAGGCGGTTTTGTATTAAAATTGGTTGATTAATTAATAACTGTTACTAATTGTCTGTTTACTTTTATTTAAATACTCAAAACAACAATATATAGTACCAAGGTGCACGCCAATCTATGACGTTTAGAAAAATATATCGATACGATAATCTTCAGACACTTGAAAGCCATATTAATCGGTTCGATTACACCTACGTCGATAGTTTGAAATTGTGTCCGCATAGAAATTTTACTGTATTAGTGTGATAATTTAACTTAGTGTTGTGGTATTGTTTAAGTGTGCGTGAGTAGTAACGAGAAGAAGAAATGCATTTGTAGTTAGATCGTTTACATGTGTGCTACCTCGTCCCCCTCGGAAATTGGCAGAATGTTTTGTTAGGAAAGTTATAGCGATACCGTTTCCCCATACTAAATCCTCAAAGCTGTACAAAATAAAGCCCCACGCAAAAAGAAAATTAATATAGATGACTTCGATAAAATATAAATGTGGATGGTGCATGGCAACCCTAGCCATGTAAACATACGCAAGAGAGAGCTCGGCTACTTTATTTACCAAAATGTGGGAAATAATCGAATAAAG
Organism: Thaumatotibia leucotreta; assembly: GCA_025490895.1. Lineage (NCBI taxonomy): Eukaryota > Metazoa > Arthropoda > Insecta > Lepidoptera > Tortricidae > Thaumatotibia > Thaumatotibia leucotreta. The sequence continues at coordinate 31,208 of JALPQI010008189.1, forward strand.
AAGAGAAGTGAGAGTGATACGAAGTGCACTAAGTACTCACATTGGAAGCACAGTGTCAAAATCCAATTTCCACGCACTGGGCACCAAAACTAGCGGTGAGAAACTTTTAATTGCCGTTAATTTAGTTTATTTTGAATAGAAAGTATCTGCAAATCCACTTCACGAAGTTAAACGAATCAAAACATACCGGGACTGTTCACCCCCGTGATCAGCTGATTGGTTGTTTTTGACATCTGCGCGTACGACGTGCTGGTGTTGCCACACGCAAAGGTTACGTTCAGAAACTGCGGTTGGGGCCCTATAGACTCGGCGACAGATTGCGTGCGATTATCGTATCGTTCAACGAGCCCACCGCGAGCATCGAAAATGGGACTCTGGAAGTTGGCTGCTTTCTGGACGTGTCTACGACTACCACGATAGGAACATCAACATCAGCTGACAAGTGACATGGGTGACAATCTGACAATTTGACAGTGTTAATGATAATTATTGGCTATTATTTTGTATAGTTTATTTTATTTGTTTTGTTTTCTTTACTGAAATTGGAGATTGTGTTTTGTGTTTGTTTTACTTCGACTTATATTGTACGTCGCTTTGTTGTGTGTGACTGTCCGCTTTTATTTAAGGTCGAGTTAGTTTTTTTTTTTTTTTTTTTTTTTTTTTTTTTTTTTTTTTTTTTTTCTTCTTTGTTTTGATATTGTATTGAATTGGATGGACATTGATGCATTACCTATTCAAATTAACTTTTTTTTTTTATGTAATTGGGATGTTTATTTTAAATAGTGTTTATATTGTTTTTGACATAGTGGACATTTATATTGTTTAATTATTACTGTTGTAAATTATTCTTGGACATTTTATATTAATTGTAACGATGGCCAGCCCCTCAAAGGCCACTTGCCCTTTTTGTCCTGGATCTCCAAGACTTTATGTCGTGCCGAGGGGCCTCAATGTGCACATTGCGCGTGTTCACAAGAACACTTTGTCGCAGAGTGCTGACCCACAACACGCTCATGCGGTTCCCGGACCAAGCACAGCAACGGTGAACCCTATCGGTTATGACGGTCTGCCACATACATCAGGCGTTTGCGAAGTGGATTTACACAAATTGTCTGAATTTAAAGCTAATATCAAGGTTTTGAAACATATACCAAAAGGTGCAAGGACCTTAGCCGCCGGGAAGTTATGTGACTTGATAGATAATTGTGTCCAGTCGAATTCGTTAGAACATTGGTTTTCCTTATTATCATTTGCGTATACCGCACTACGGGTTCCTGAAAAAGACACACATAAATCTTTAACTTGTAAGGTTAAAGAAAACGTGCTCAGTACCAGTTTGGATTTTTCGGACGATGCGCCACGCCAATCGAGACCATTGTATAAACTTATAGAGGGTAAGGTATATGACGGCGACTTGCGGGGTGCGGTTCGCCTTTTATTATCGGATTCATCGGTAGCTCCAACAAATGATGAGACGATTAGATCTTTGCGCGAGAAACACCCGTCGCCTTCTAGACCGCTCGTGTTCCCCCCAGAATCGGACGGTTCTATACCTTCGATTTCGGTTACGCCTATTGAGGTGAAAGACGCGTTAGGCTCCTTCTACAATGGGTCGGCAGCTGGGTTGGATGGCTTGCGTCCACAGCATCTCAAGGAGCTTACGTCATCTTCGGCGGGCAACAATGGTCCTCGTTTGATAGAGAGTATTACGAAGCTTTGTAATTTCCTCTTGAAGGGTTCACTCAATCCCTCGGTCTGTCCCTACTTATATGGTGCGTCTCTCTGTGCTCTCTCCAAAAAAGATGGTGGAATCCGACCGATAGCCATAGGCTGCACTCTGCGTCGCTTGACTGCTAAGCTTGGCTGTCGGGCAGTAAGGGATGCCATGGCGAGTTATTTGCAGCCGGTACAGATAGGGTTTGGGACCGTCCAGGGATGTGAGGCGGCCATTCACGCCACCAGAGCCTTTTCTCTTGAGAATGAGTGTCATGGTAAGGTTATTCTCAAGGTTGACATAAAAAATGCCTTCAACAGTGTAGAGAGGGACACGATTCTCGAGGAAGTTTTAGACCGAGTGCCATCTCTGTATCCGTTCCTTCGTCAGTGCTACCACACGTCTAGCAATTTATTTTTTAATGGCGTTTCGATAACCTCACAAGTCGGTGCTCAGCAGGGTGATCCTTTGGGGCCCTTAATATTCTGTTTGGCAATACAAAAGGTTATCACTACGCTGAGTTCGCCGCTGAATGTGTGGTATCTGGATGACGGGACCATAGGTGGTGATCCGCAGGTGGTGTTGGAGGACTTGAAGAAGCTGTTGCCAGACATGAAAGCTATCGGGTTAGAGATAAACCCAACTAAATGCGAGCTTTATTGCTGCGGTGATACATTAGATGGTCAATTGCTGTCAGAGTTCGAAGGTTTATTGCCGGGCGTGCGGCTTCTGCAAAAGTCATCCTTATGCTTGCTGGGCGCACCCAGTTTTCCCGAGGGGGTAAGCTCTGTTCTTGAGGAGAAGAGGTTGGCTTTTGTTGGGGCTCAAGAGCATTTAAAAAAATTGTCAGCACATGTGGCCCTTATACTTTTGCGGAGCTGTTTAGGGATGCCGCGTATGTTATACGTCTTGCGAACGTCTCCTTCTTGGCTCTTTGAGGATGAGGTGTCAAAGTTGGACGAGACTTTTAAATCTTCTTTGGAGTCTTTGCTCAATGTGCACCTGAATGAGTCACAGTGGAGTCAGGCTTCTCTACCGGTTCGTCATGGAGGTTTGGGGATGCGGCGTTGTCGGGAGGTAGGAGTAGTGGCATTCCTTGCATCAGCTCATGGGACTTTGGGGCTTGTCACTCGCATATTATCTTGTAATGGTGACAATACCCAGGTACCTTTCGTAGCTGAGGCTCTAGCTAGGTGGTCCACAATTTGCCAAAGCAGCGAGCGTCCTGACAACCTCGGCTCCCAGAGGGCGTGGGATGATATTTTGTCCAAAGATGTGTGTGCGACGTTAGTGGGTAGCGCGGCTGGGTCTGATGTGGCTCGTCTCAAAGCGGCAACTAGGCCCGAAGCGGGGGCGTGGCTTCAGGCTTTGCCTTCTCCTCAGCTGGGCACCCTGCTCGACAATGACTCTCTAAGAATAGCGGTTGCCTTGCGATTGGGGTGCAAAGTCTGTGAACGTCACCGATGCGTTTGTGGGGTTTTGGTTGAGGAGGACGGCCACCATGGATTGAGCTGCCAAAGGTGTGCGGGGCGCTTTTCGAGACATCACACCATCAATGATGCGGTTCGCCGAGCGCTGGTGTCGGCCAATGTCCCTAGCGTTTTAGAACCTCCAGGTTTGTCTCGCACGGACGGTAAAAGACCCGACGGGCTTACATTGGTTCCGTGGAAAAAGGGACGGTGCCTCTTGTGGGATGCCACGTGTGTTAGCACGTTTGCACCGTCCCACCTCAGCCTCACGCTTAGGGCGGCTGGGTCCGCCGCGGAGCATGCGGCTAAGCTTAAGCATGCTAAGTACAGCGCCCTAGAACCAATGTACGATTTCGTGCCGATTGCGGTGGAGACTGCGGGACCCTGGGGCGCAGAGGCTAGGTCGTTTGTGAGGGAGCTTGGTCGACGGCTTAGGGAGAGGGGCTGTGATCCACGCTCCGGATCGTATCTGGTGCAGAGGATCTCGTTGGCTATACAGCGTGGAAACTCTGCTAGTGTGATGGGAACCTTTGCACCGGATACAATTCGGGGTGATCCTTTTTGAATGACTTAGATTTAACGTAAGGACATAATAACGAAGCCTGTTGCGGATAGTATCATTGTTTGTGTGATGACGATGCCTTTTGCTGATTTGTGCTTGTACCCACTTGACGAAGCCTATGATGCGAATGATATTTTGTTAATTTTAAATTGGTTATTGTTTTGTAATGTTTTTGTGTATGTAATGTGGATTATATGTGACCAAGTAAAAAAAATTGAAGACGAATATAGTAATAAAGGTCCTGTAATCGAATCCCAGACCGAACGATATATAATCGAGGTTTGTGGTCCTGAAAGCGACACAGCATCTGACGAAGATCAATCTTCATTAGAGTCGGAATATCAAGAATACATAAATATTGAGTATTTGGAATCGGATTTTGACGAATAGGTAATATTACAAAGCTTTGATTCTCTGTAATAAATTTTTTGGTATTAAAAATATCAACATGAAGCCAATACACACCATGCTGACTATACTCGTACATGACGTATGCACATTATTGCCATAGATAAACTGTTTGTAGCGACACTGTGTCAGGGTCAAATAGAAAGTTGTTAGGTTTTACGTTACATTTTTTAATCTTAATTTTTATTATATCTGTAGTCAGTTTTTTTTACAATATAAGCGGCAGAAATACGTAAGTAAGTATTTAGACTTAAACTTTAATTTTTAATAAATAATCAAGAAATAACAATGAAAATAATTAAATTATTTCATAATGTAAAATACACGATTTCAGTATCACACACAAATCACTACGGCACATGCGCCTACCGGCTCATACTACAAGTGATTGACGCGCCCGCGCGGGGGTCGGCGGTAGTTATAGGCGAGCGGCTCAAAAAGCACCGACGGCGGCAAGAGTGTGATTGTACCGCCGAGTCAAAAGTTTCTCATAGAAATTTTTGATGATTTAAGCTACACTGATATGATGCATTATGATTTTATTATAAGGATTTAAATGACACAGGTCAAACAAATATTCTATTTCAACCGACATTCTCATCTATAAAAAGAGGTTCAAAATGCTTAAGTAACATACATTTTATGGTTTAGGGTTTTACGTATTTGGTTGAAGCGACCCATGCCCTAAAAAATTGGGAAGAGCTAAATGGTTCAAGCGACATGCTTCTTTTATTTTAAATGGAGGCTAAATGCTTCAAACGCCTATGGTGGCAATTTTTTGTTGAAGTTCAATTGACTTAAACGACTATGCTCGTGTGTGATGGAGTAAAGCCAAAAGGTTCAAATCAAAACGAATGGCAAAGTTGGGAAAGTAAAAACCGCTTAAGCGGGAACCAACCAAACATGTTTGTGGGTCAAGTCACGTTTCATTCAAAAATGCAATTTTTTTGTTGCTTCATGCCTTGATTTTTTTAACGCTGTACCAAATTTCAGAAGTGTTAACCGCCATCAAAATCGTCTGATCGCTATGAAACCGAGCTCAATCGACGGAGAAAAATCTGCCGATTCCGATGATATAAATAACTCAATATCGCCCAAAGTGTCGCTTAAGCCAATTAGCCTTTTTATCGTCGTATGTATATCGATAAATACAGAATACAATGTAAAATAATAATTATGATTACAAGTAGAAGTTAATAATAGGCGGTCTCATCGCTGATGAACGATCTCGTTTAGATAATTTTTGAGTGGCTAAAAATATTAAATAGCAATTCTCGTAGCAATTTCAAGCGAAAAATGTTTAATAGTTACCCATAAGAAATCCACGAATATAATAATGATTAATAAAATATTATTATTTTATTTTCTATTATTATTTCTAATATATCGTCGACCGTAGGTTCAATTAGGGTAAGGGACAAAATGGCGAAAATGAGTTAAGTATACAGTTTTGTTCAGAATTTTGCGCTCTTTCGAATGGTGTATATAAAAAAATTCTAGCTTTAAAAAAATGTTCCTTACCCTATTTTTTTTTAGGGTGTATCGGATCAAAATAGCTCCAAAAAATAAAGTAATTAGAAAAAAAATCTACACAGCTACTAAGAATTAGTGTAATGTACGTAAGCAACCGAATTTAAACAAGGTAACCGGCCTTGCACTTAGGGAATGACCCTTACACGGTTTATTTTTGATGAGAAAATAACAAAAGGGTTATTACGCTAATAATTTTGGAATCGAAAAAAAATATTTTGCCGATACCCTAAAGTGATTGCGTGTTGTATTGAAATAATTGTTCCTTACTTTAATTTGCTCGCATAGTAAATTATACGATGTGTGCGTTACGCTAATTTTTTGTACCTATGTTATGTTTAAACTTTTTACTTGACAGAATATTTCTTTGACGGAATGAATGAATAATTTAATATTATTATAGATACTTAAATACATACGAGTAGACAGCCATGACCAAGGAACAAATATTTGTGATAAATAAAGACACAAATAATGCCCTCGCCGGCATTCGAACCCGAAGTAGTGTAGCTATAAAACTGGAAGTACATTCAAAAGTGCTTTTGCTATGCTTATTTGAATAAAAAAAAATTTTCGTTGACTTTGACCATGTTGTGCAGAGTTGCTGCTAGGAAGACTCAAGATTTTGTAGAAATCATTACACAAGTCTACGAACAAATAAAACATGGAAGCCGCATGCCATACTAAATTGCCTTTCAAAAACGGTCCTGAATTTTACTTGTCAAATGTCACCACCTCTTCAGTGCATCACGGTATTGAATTTCCATGTCAACCTATAAAAACTTAAACCGCCATTTGAAAATAGTTGTGATTGGTCCATCAATGTTTTGATTGGCCATATTCTATAAACATTTGTCAAAAATGTTGCACCGAAATATGCGCGGTGTTAAGAAAAGCGCTATGTCCTGCCCATCTTGGCACATTGAACACGTTACACGTCCATGTTATATAATTATTGGTCGCAGACACAAGTGATCACGTTCAGATAATATATGAAATCTATTGTGTAGAATCGCGACAAGGCATGAACAAAAAATTATCCTAATCAAAGGGGTGTTCTGCGCAGTATGCAAAATATACAAACTAAAATCAATTTCACCATTTATTTCCCAATGATACGCCATTTCTATTTCATACATGCTTATTAAAAATTAGAAACAATACAAGTACTTATAATATCGAAGACTTTTGAAAAACTCAAAGATAATATATGAATAAAAATTATATAAACAAAATCTGTACTAATAGGTAATAATAAAATATGAAGTAATTTCTTCCAACTCTTTACTTTGCCATAATTTTTTATCCAAGACTTCCGATAACAAAGTTCATTAAGTAAATTATAAAACGGAATTATAGTATTTTCAACCGACTTTAAAAAAGGAGGAGGTTCTCAATACAACTGTTTGCGATTTCGATGGTTCTTTTTTTATTCGAATGCTGATGGTCCTATTATAATTTGGTTCAGTTCTGATAATTATAAGTCTTAATTGGCATTAAGCATGTGCATTTGTGCACGACAATTGGATGAATAACTCGATACCACGTCAACCGATTTCCATAAATAAATTTTTAACCGACTTCAGAATAAACCGAGTTAGTCCCGTGGGCATCAAGTTGGGGTTTGACTATGGGATCTTGGAGATATCGGTTGATGTCGGTTTTTTTTAATGATTATTGATATCGTTTGTCATGCAGAACTCTTCGATCGGGAAACATTATCATATCAGAGACCACGTTACTCATGGTCGAATTTTTCATGGCCATGTTTTTAGGGGGCGTACATTGCGTACAAGCCATGTCACCCCCACGCATCGTGTCCTCGCAGTATATCTGTTGACCATTGCAGCGGCTGAAGCCCGAGTACCCCACTTGCTGGCAACATTGACCCGGTTTGTCTCCCTCTGACCCGCACGCGTTATCGCAACTTGGTGCACGCTTTTCAGCTTGGCTGACAACAGCCACAATGAATAGAAGAAAAAGGGTAGTCTTTAAATGTTTCAATGCAGCCATGATGAGTAACTGCGAATATTGTTTTTTTATGCTGGATTTATATTGGCTGTAAAGGAAAATTAACAAGGAAAATTTTCCTTTGGGTTCAGGTTTGCCTTCATCTGTTCTTTTTAGTCGTAGTTATTATCAGTCTGCGGGACGATTTGGTTAAGCTTAAAGTGGTACCGGTACCACAGAACAATTAGAATATCGATAGGTACTCTCAATAGGTTTTCTGCACCACCTACATTTTTGTAATCTTGTTTCCACTACCCAAAGGTTGTCCGGAAGAGATCGCTTTTTAGCGATAAGGCCGCATTTTGTAACCTCTGTTTTATGTATTTCTTTTGTTTTGTGAACTTTGTTCTTTATTACGTGTGAGGTGTGCAATAAAGAGTTTTGTATTGTATTGTACTCCAGTTCACAATCAAACTATTTCAGTCACTTTTTTATGTCTCTGGTTTTAATGAGTATATTTTCGTACACGCTTAGAACATGATTGGTGCAACAGTATGTCGCAGCGAGATAGATTTCCCGTCTTTTACTTAGTGTACGAATTACATAATGCGACATAATATTATTCTCATTTATACTAGTTAATTGAAATAATCCAAGTTATATTACTACACCTGTTAAAAAAGTTTATTATAATTTATGTTATGAATGATAAAAATGATTATTTTTTGTGTTAAGACTGTCAATTATTTTTTAAGTAAGTTATATTTAACTGATAAAGATCTGTTAAAAAAGAAAAAAGTACATTATTTTGATTTCTTTCTGTCACAATTATTTTTAGATAATTACTGTGTGGTAAAACTATCAAACATAATAACTTACTTTTTACCTGAACACTCAAACGAGATTCTGATCAGCTTTATGTATGTATATTTGTTTATTTTTTGACGAGAAATAAATATTATTACGAAAATAATTATGTTTCATTCCAAGAAAAAACTTAGCGTAGGTACAGGTTAGGGAATAAGACATTTCAAGTAAACCACACAAACAATAGGACTTGAATTTCCTATACACATTTAGAGAAAATAACTTACTTTTTTTCTTATTTTTCAAAATGGATCATCCTTACGCTAAAACTCACGTAGCATATTTTTACAAATACACTATCTTACATTATTTTGTTTGAATTAAAAAAATCATTAAAATACCCTTACTTTATTTTTTTAAAATTATATTGGATCTGTAAATCGAAGTCAAATTAGCGTAAGGGACATGACTAGAAATCGCTACGAGTGTAATCGACGTTAGTAATGAAACACATTAGAGTAACGGACACCAATTTTCCTTATTGTTTAGTCTACGTAAATAAATACTATTTAGGCGGAAAGAGCACCAAAATATAAGAATACGTGTGAAATCGGAGCCAAGAAAGGTCAAATACAATAAAAGTTATGAGCGAATAAGCAGAAAAAAAAACTTTGTTGGGCTCTCCTGTAAAGTCGTATTTTGTCCCTTACCCTAATTGAACCTACGGTCGACGATATCGTCGGCTGATAAGCAAAACTCACAATAAAAAACTGTCACTACTCTAGCAACCTCTTATGGAGCATTCCATGAAAAATGTCGTAAGCGACACAGTCTTTTCAATACTTTTGAAAAATTAAATTAGTAAGCTGAGTTAGGGTCTCACCAAACTAGTCGACGCCGTTTCGGCTAATCGCGTACGGAAAAAGCTTTATGGCAACGCAATAAGAGCGAGGACATCGTAAATCGGCTCGGCCCACGCGAAACGACGTCTTTCGACGGGAAAACAGCGTTTTGCCGTAAAGCTGTTCGCATTCGTACGACCCCGTTTGCAGCCTAACGCACATGTTCGCATTCGTAAATCTCCTAATACCGCCGTACGGTGCCGGAAAGAGTTGAACGGCTCCGATCACGGCCGAGTACCTACGATAAGGACCGGTCAGAGCTGGCGGAAGCCGTTCAGCGTCTTCGACGACCGAACATAGCTGACGACGGCCGAACAGAGCCGATGACGGCCGAAGTAGCTACTGATGCGTTTATATTTATTCATTTGAATTATTACCCACATTAAAATCTGCAATAGATCTGACAACACGAATTAATACTGTCGTAATCATTCATACACGTCTGTTCAATTTCAAACTCAGGTTGTTACTACAACTAGTCTCCAAAAATGAGATTTACGATTGCCGATCACCCGCTGTCCTATCTATCTGTTCGTCGGACTCAGCGGCTGTACGCGTGCTGTCTGACGTCTCGACGGCAGGACGGAGCACGGCAGAGCCGACCGCCGCTTTACAACCGCCGCGATAGCAAATCGCAGGCGATCGAGCGTTTCTACGGCTGTAAGGGGGGTGAGACTGCTTATCGCAGGTGTTCAACCGCGGAGACGGTCGATCGGCTAAATGCGAATAGTGTGGTGTAAAACACTCGGCGAAAGCCGACTCCGCGTCGACTGGTTTGGTGAGACCCTTACGGTGGCATAGTGACACGTAAGCGACAAAAAGTAGATGCTTTCATGGAATGCTTCTTATCTCAGTATTGAATCAGAACTGAGATACGGTCTCTATTTCAAGTAGGTATTTGTTACTTTGTGAGTTTTAGTTGTCAACCGACGATATAGGTATCGATATACATATGTATAATCGGTAGTCGATAAACGAGAAGTCCCTATGACAGCTCAAAAATGCCACCAGAATTCCGGGGTCTGGTAGTAAGTAAATACACGTGAGTTTAACCATTAAATTATATTTATAGTTAATGATCAGTATAATGATTCATGAATTAAGGAAGATTACATGTCGGCTTAAATTGATAAATTTTATTAATTACCATAAAAAAAAGGAAAATAAGACTCACTACTGCAGTCACAAGTCCTTCTATATGCCAGATATACTTTAGCCCCGGGACTGAAATTAATGAATTTAATGATTAATTAATTGAACATGAAAACGAAATAGATAAATTGCAAATGATATTTTAAAGCGCTCAAGTTACACATGACTGACATGATAATTCTACTTATTAGTAAATCTTTTTCGTTGAATGGAATTGGCTATGTAAAGTTTTCAGAAGGTATGAGTAGTTGGCTGTGTGGTGACGGCAGTAAGAATACATTTATCACCACCCCAACTCGTCCTGCGGGTGTTGTAAGAGTCGACTAAGGGATTGAAGTGTCACTGACCATTATTTGATAAAAGATTGATGATGGGCAGCAGCGTCATCATAGTGGACACATTACTGCGATCGCCAATCCGCTTGCCCAGCGTGGCGATTATGGGCATTTACCTCCTATTGCGTCTATACGCATAGTTAATAGGAGAGGCCTACGTCCAGCAGTGGACTATCATAGGCTGATGATGATGATGATGATGATGAGTAGTATATTTGTCGCTGATAGCCGTCCGTCGTCTTAAAGTTTAAGAAACTACGTCTCTTTTATTTTTATTTCCTATAAATAGATTTTTTTTTAAGTGAGTGACTGTAACGATTGCGGACGAAAGCATTAGGCTCTGGCCTGGTACCGCGAACATCGAAGTTCGTAAATATGGGGGATTTTTCTCTGCCATTCTAATGACGCCTTCGTTGGAGTGACAGAGACAAATCCCCGCAATTTGCGAACTTCGATGTTCGCGGTAGCAGGTCTGTTCAAGTGTTCATCCATAAAACTACACAAAATGTCATCTAACTCATTTAAACAATGATTGTTAACAAATTATAAGACATAAAAATAAAAGCACGACATTTTCTTGAACTTTAAGATGACGGCTACTAGGGAAAAATAATTATGAGTAATACCTATTCATACCTTCAGAAAACTTTACATAGCCAATTGAATGGTGACCGGATACTAGCTAGAAAAAATGTCGTACCACTATGAGTTGGAAAGTAATTAATTGTAAATTGTGCATTAAGGGAGGTAAGTACGGAATTACTAAAGAGATTGTTAGAAGCCCGACGCCGTTAGGCTTTTATGACTCGAGTTAGTATTCCGCTTCCCGACCGTGATGCATACAATGTTTTTCATCACACTTGCCGACAAAAAAATAAGTTTTAAGAAATAGCATTATTAAATGACGTACTGACATTTCTATTACTCCCTAGGGAATGTCACTTTGCTAATACTCCCGCTGCGTGCGCAAACAATGGCGCGCTTAGGCAGCTTGCTGAAATGTGATGTGTGATGAAAAGGATACTTTAGGTTTCAGTCGATACGCCCAATGCATTATGTCGCGCTCGCTCAGATATATTGGAGCAAGCGTGCTGGCTTGCTGTACGTACTATAAGATAGATAGATAGATAGATAAAGACTTTATTCAATTTCCACAACTTACATGGTAGGTATATAAACAGAGATATTAACAAACAAAAGGCATGCAACTTAAAACTAACTTGCAGAAGAATTACAAACAATGAATATGTAGTTGTTTTTACCATGTGT
>JALPQI010008190.1:0-49330 GCA_025490895.1 Thaumatotibia leucotreta
GTTCTGTTTGTGGTATCCTTTTACCTGGTGGTATAGACATTAGTTTTTAGGTTATTTTTTTTTTCTGTGGCTGAATGTCAAGACATAGTGTCACAATTTGACGTTTCAAAACAAAAGACAGTTTGTTTGCAGTCCTAGGTGTGAAATAAATACATGAAATCTCTTTACATATCATCTTAGCATATGCCACCGGATACATAGTATTTCCGGGTTTAATTTAAAGTAAGTAATATCAACATTCCGTAGCAAGTTTGAGAAAAATAATTTTAATCGTGCAGTTTAATGAGTTGATCGAAATCGTTTTTTGAAAAGTGGCTCAGTGGCTTTGTATATATCGTAGGATGATTTGATACTTCGAATCTTCGCGAAAATCCTAGGTTGATACTGCGAATCTTCGCGAAAATCCTAGGGGTTTTGCAAACTAACCTAACCTAACCTAACCTAATTATCCGCGTTTTCGCAAAACCCCTAGGATTTTCGCGAAGATTCGAAGTATCAAATCATCCTACGACATATATAGGTACATATATGTAAAGTGCATCAAGCATATCATATGTAACAAGCATTTTAAAATTCAACCGAGACATGATGAATTGGTGCAACCGACTCTGAACATTCTTTCTTTATTTTATAATTCTTTCCAAAATGTACTGTGTCTGTTTACTGTGTGAGGGTGTTCGGAAAATTAAGGCATCTAGCAGCAAGCCCATACCTATATCTCACGTGCCTTCATTTTCAGAACAGACTCGTATTGACGGAATTCATAGTTTTCTTTATAAACAGACGAAGATATTGTTTCCGAGACAGATCCACAAGGCTACGCTATGTCAACGGGGTCAATGCCAAGCAACATTGTCAATCACAATTACTTAAACGCATTATTAATGATTAGGTATGTTAATACTCAAACGTTTTTGAGTCGTATTTTTGTAAAATGTGTAAATAAATACAATTTATCTACTCCTGCATTATAATCAGTCAAATAGGCGGTACTTCACATTTAGGCTCGTTTACACCGAACTTCAAAGAATAACACTTAGGTACCTACTCTCAGATAGTAATGTCAAAACTCCATAGTAATTTGACACTAGGATCTGAGAGTAAGCGTTATTCTTCAAATAAAAGCTTGATGAAATCGAAACTTAATGGTATACATTTGATACGTTAACTGTAGTATTATATTCATTATTCCATTAGGAATTTCTTGTAATATTAAGGTACACCCGGCTAAGATCGGATCTAATGTAAGATCGGATAACCGTAATAACTACTAAAATAGTAGTATTTTTTCCTCACTGGCAAAATTATGCATAACGCAATTTCACCCCGCCCCTCTCGCACGTATGCAGAAACCGCTCAGCCGCATCAGTCGTGAGCTATGAACGTTTTTAAAAAAAGTGTTTTTTTTTGAGAATTTTTGGAGATCCGATCTTTAACAGGGAGCTATGCACCTTCTTTTCTTTACTTTAGAGTTGAAATTAGATACTAGTCCGATCTTAGCCAAGAAAGTTTTCGGTGGAGTGTGTCTTGAAAAAAAAAATGTGTAAGTTTGAGTGTCGATTACTCCGAAGCTATTCGGTTGAGCGACATCAAGTAGATTTATATTGAAAGGTTTATTTCTTTCTTATCAGTATCACGTACAGCACACATCTGAAGGTAAAAGTTAGTGAGAATAAATTTACGATTATTTTTGCGACATCCTTTCAACTCACCGAAAAATAGTCCGATCTTAACCGAGGTACCTTATGTCATCGTCGTATTTTTTAATTTAAAGAGGTTGCACACAACTCCACGTATTCACTAAGCTGTCGGCTGAATAGCCACCTACTTGATTTTTGCTGCCATAACTAGATAAAGTTACGTATGCGACTGCGCAGAAGCAATATAACCTAAATAATTATGAAAGTTAATGATTTCTGTTTCTTTTATCTCCTGCTACCCCAAGGTTGTCTGGAAGAGATCGCTTATAGCGATAAGACCGCCTGTTGCTACCTTTGTATTTAATTATTCTGTATTTTGTTTTCTTTCTTTGTGGTGCAATAAAGCATATTTATTATTATTATTAATTATCACTGCAATAACACTCTTAAACTTTATTTAATGTTTTTGAGTTGAAAAATAAAAAATAGGTATGTATTTTTATGTCGGTCACGTCTAGGTACCTATAAGTTTCAGAACAATCTCAAAATTGCGGGAATATACTTGGAAATTTCCGAGAATTTTCATGAGAATTTAAGAGTAAGTTCTCACTGAGAATGTTTCCATAACAACTTATAAAATAGTGAATAATATGGTATTTCACGAATAAAGTGAAAGTAAATGAATAATATGGTATTTCACAATTGAGTAAACAAGGCATAAAACATACCTTAACCCTTAAATGCATAGTGATGCATATATGCATCATGTATTTTGGACTCTGTTGACAGCATCTCAGAATTCAAATTTGAATAAATTGTTGTCAAGGTCATGCATTTAAGGGTTAACACTTTGAGCGCGGGGAACTCCCGAGGGGAGTTCTCTGTGGGAGGTCCATTTTCGCTACAAAGCGGAAAAATAACGGGATCGGCTACGAGCGTAGCGCGTAGCACTCGTCCGCAATGAAAGTGTTAAAAAGCATGTACCTATATACAATGGTTTTGGCATGATTAGATTGCTTGTAAAATTTGAATTGCCGATAAATTCTCTATGCAAGTTTCGCAACTTATGAAACTTCTCCTAGGTATAATCTAGCATTGTCCACGTCAATTTTTTTACCGATTACAATCCAAGCGACGCGTAGGTATTGCAAAAAATTCTTGATCCGAACAAAGAACAAGCTAAAATAAACATTCCACCCAGCAAAATAATTCATAAGGGTTTTGTTTACAACGCTTTGTGTAAATCGAGAAACAGTGTTAGGAGAACGGGGAGAGAAAAGGGCTGCCCCCCCGTCTAAGGGGGCTCAGTACCGGGTCAAGGGTCACTGGATCCTGGGGCACGAAAACATATACGTAAAATACATGTAGATAACGATAATAGCCCATTCCAGCCTTATTACCTTCGGATATTAGATCAATTATTGGCGACATATCGTTCACGGAAAACAATTATTCAATTTGTCCATAGACAATGTAGATGTAATGTAGAGTTGCTAAATCGGTTCATTCTATGATATGCGTCATGTTATTGTGTTTTTTTTTAATTTCTATTGACTTTTAGATAAAGTAAATGATCTTGCAACTTGTAACTTGTAATACGAATTGTTTTTTTTTACACCAGAAATGATTGAATGACATCTGTTTGTACTATAGCAAGTTATAAGATTTTGAGAAATTGGCTCTAGGGCTTGTTTATCAAAAGCTTGTACTTGTACTACAAACATGTTTTTATCTTTTGATTTTCCCTCCAATTTATCAATAATATTTTATTACGCAAATCGTATATCACGTGTAAGAGTTCGTATAGTTTAACCCCCTTATTCATAAAAGTTTGTTAACTTAACAAGCCGCTAATAATTGTTTCACAGACTCATACTATTCAATACAGGGTCATTCTCATAGGGCACGTTTTTTGGGCGTCGGGTAGAATAACTTTGTATTCTTGCATATGGCGTAAAAAAAATATTGGAGGGTAGTTTTCGTTTTATTCTACCTGTAGCAGTTGTAATTTCGAAGATAATCTCTTGAGAACTAGTAATAAAAAAATATAAAAGCCTAACTACTTTTATCATGCTCCATCAAGCGTACAGACTCCAAAATTTGGGACAAACCCCTTTGCAACTCGGGAACCACTACTATTACCTAACACAGGGTATTGTTTTATTATAGTCAATTAAACAAATTAACATTTTGTTAAGTTAATTGTTATTTCAACTGCTTGTATGAAGACATATGATTTTTTCTACGCGCGTACGAATTTATGACTAAACTCCGTCATTGGAAGCAAAACAAAATTTCACATCACTATTTGCAATTTTACGCACATCACTATTGCATTGAGCGAGCCAGTTCAGTCTTGTCTGTGACACGTTGGGCGACAGGGGTGCGTTTGGCGACGCTGGGCGATTTTACAAACGTAAGTATCTAATCTCCGTTTTTTGTCACTTGCATTTTCTCAACTCCGTTTAGTCATTTATTTTTCTATTGGTGTGATTGATCGTTCTACTATTTAAGTATAATGAATTAAACTGTATTACCTGTTAAATGCGTGTAATGTTGTTGTACTAAATAAGATAATTAATGAAATAAAAATAAAAAATAGCTTTCTCCCTAGGCTCCGTCAAATAAACTCCGTCAAATATTTAGATGGAGTTGAAAAATACGTGTATTTAGTATCTAAGTGAGCAGTCACATGCAAAAAACTTGTTTTTCATCACATTTGCTGCTAAGGCAAAATTAAAGTACCTATACTCCCTTTCTTTGATTAGGTACTGAAATAAACTAAACTATGTAAATTAGAAATCCATTTTATTCTATTGAAAAATCTAAACTACATGACATTGACATATATGTGTAGAAAGAAAAACGTAAAGTACAAGGAGTCAATATACCACAATCCTCCCCACTAAAACTATAATAATAACTCGAAAATAATAAGGACTAAAACACACCCTACTTATAAATGGGGTTTTTATTCCTTGTGCTACGAGGCACGGGACGGTTCAATACGGGAGATGCACTTCCAACACTTTCTCCACGACTTGATGGAGAGGCAGACCCATGCGCAGGTAGAATTGGTATCTCAGTCACGCTATCATGAGGTATAGGACTAATTGGTATCTCATGTGATAATGAACTTTCGTGCGAAACTGGTAACCGGGTGTCAATCCCTGGAGGTTCTGACTCTATCAACGGGCACGATAACAGACCTAACCCTCTCGGTCTACGCTGATCGATATGTCTGTGACCGATTTGTCTGTGACCTACCCCGCTCGTATCCGACGCCACAGTATAACCAGCAGCTCCTAAACTTCTCGGTCTAAGCTGATCGATATGCCTGTGAGCTACTCCACCCATATCCGACGCTACCGTATAATCAGTAGTCCCTAATCGGTCTGCCACTACACCAGGTACCCACTTGTTTCCCGTGTTAAATTGCCTAAACCATACAGGCTCACCAACATTAACCGACCTCTGCGATCCACTCGCTTCTTGTGTCATTCGTCTCTGCGAAACTAAGGCTCTTACTTGCCTGTCCGGCTTCAGAATATCAAGACCAGTGCGTAATTTACGATTTATAAGACATTGAGCGGGGCTTTCACCTGTAGTGCAATGGGGCGTATTCCTATAATGCAGCAGAAAGGTCTGTATTGACGTCATAATAGGAAGATTTTGTCTAATAGCTTTCTTTACCACCCTTTTTATGGTCTTGACAGCATTTTCAGCCGCTCCATTCGAAGACGGATGGTACGGAGCTGAAAACATGTGTTGAATGTGGTTTCCCTTAGTAAATTCAGAAAATTCTTTACTAGTAAAGGGGGGACCATTGTCTGAGACAATTTGCCTCGGGAACCCAAAACGAGAAAACACTTCGGTTAATTTTTCTATGGTACTACTAGCTGAAGTACTGGGTACCTGAAAGACCTCTAACCATTTCGAAGTAGAGTCGACTATAACTAAGTAGGTTTTGCCCTGCATTGGACCCATGAAATCGACATGAATTCGAGTCCACGAACTAACAGGATGGGGCCAAGGACAAGGCACGTGGCCTCTAGGAGCATCCTGTTCCAACGCACAAACTTCACATGCCTTACATTTAGATTCTATATCTTCATCCAAACCAGGCCACCACACATAGCTCCGTGCCATAGACTTTGTTTTAACAATGCCCATATGAGGCTCGTGTAACATTTCTATCACTGCACGCTGGCAAGATTGCGGAACCACCACGCGATGGCCCCACATGACACATCCATATTCAGAATACAGTTCTTGCTTTCTGTTAAAGAAAGGTTGCAAGTTCTTCATATCATTCGACTCTGGCCATCCATCGTTAATATAACCTAAAATCCGCCCTAAAATAGGGTCTTTTGCCGTTTCACGCTTGATGGTGTCACTGTCCATTGCTAATGCGTCTTGAACATAGTGTAAATACGTATGCCCCGGAATAGCCTGTTCCGTTCCCGCATTGCTCTCCACAGGCAGCCTCGACAAGCCATCCGCCACATTTGCCTTGGTATTTATATATTCTATATCGTAAGAAAATGCAGACAATATCAAGGCCCACCTCTGCATACGGCTCGCCGCCATTGCCGGAATACCCGCCCTAGGGCCGAACAGACTCACCAACGGTTTATGGTCCGTCCTTAACGTAAAATGTCGACCATACAAATACTGGTGGAACTTTTTTAAACAGAAAATAATAGCTAAGGCCTCTCTATCAATTTGAGAGTAATTTTTCTCCGCCACGCTAAGCGACCGTGAGGCATAGGCTATGGGGCGCTCGCCCCGCACGCTGGGCTGAGCTAGTACACCCGCCACGCCGCGCGCGCTTGCATCACACGTCAATATTAAAGGTTTATCCTGATCATAGTGAGCTAAAACTTTCGATCCAGACAAGCGCCGCTTAATAGTCATAAAAGCCTTCTCACACTCATCCGACCAATTCCAAACGACTCCTTTCTTTAACAATTCGTGCATAGGACTCAAAATGGCACTCATATTCTTAATAAACTTCCCATAAAAGTTGACCATGCCCAAAAAAGATCGTAACTCCGTAATATTTTTGGGAGTAGGCACCTTTAACATTGCCTCGATTTTGGTCGGATCTGTGGCAATTCCGTCCTTTGACACTATGTAGCCTAAATAATTTACTTGATCCACGAGGAATACACACTTACTTTTTTTTACTTTCAAACCGCTTTCATGCAACCTTTTCAACACTGCGTCCAAAGCCCTAAGGTGCTCTTCCTTAGAACAACCTCCAATAATGACATCGTCTTGGAAAATTCCTACCGACGGATGTACTCCCTTTAATAAATTAGTCATAGTTCTTTGAAAAATGCCGGCACTAGAGGCTAAACCAAATACAAGGCGGTTATACCTAAAAAGTCCCCTATGCGTATTAATTACTGTCAAGTCCCTTGAAGCCTCATTAAGAACTAACTGATTATAAGCCTGAGACAAATCGATCTTACTGAAAAATTTTGAACCATTTAAAGTCACAAGCAGATCCTCCACTCTCGGTAACGGGTATCTATCGACCAGCAAGATCGGGTTCAGCGTTATTTTATAGTCCGCACAGAGTCTCAAACCACCATCAGATTTACTTACAGGTACCAAAGGCGTTGCCCATTCTGAAGTGTCAACCGGCTCTATGATTCCATCGCGCAACATCGCATCCAACTCACTATCCACCCGCCGCAGCAGCGCGTACGGGAGAGGACGTGCGCGGCAGTAAATAGGAACCGCTCCTTCGCGCATGTGCAGTTGTATCTCTCCACCATTGAACCGACCCAAGCCACCGTCAAAAAGTTCCTTATATCTGTCGAGCAAAACATTCACATCATTTGGGATATTATCATTAACAATACTATTAATATTACTAGCACGAGAACAAGTTACAGGTATTTTCAATTCACTCAACCAATGTCTACCCAGCAATGACGTTGTTCCCCTGTTGACGACAAATAACTCTAATTTCTTAGAAATGTTCCCATATTTGACTGTCGGCTTAAAAAATCCAATAGTTTCAATTTTAGTCTCGTTATAGCAATTAAGCCTTAGACTACAGGGTTTTAACTGAACGTCAGCAAACATGGCGTTAAAAGTGTCCCTGTTTATGCAAGACACCGCGGAACCAGTGTCGGCTTCCATCTGAACAATCTTATCATTGACAACCAAAGGCAAACTTACCGGTCTATAATTGCTTAGTGATAAATGATTAATACCGTCGTCGTCACTTGAACAATCGGTTTCATCTTCCACCCTATTTATAGATTGCGTCATACTACTCTCGACGCAGTTAACGTTATTTATCTCCCGACGATTATTCGTCAAATTCATCTTGCTAGAACCCTCACCCGTCAACGGGCACATTCTGCGTAAATGGCCA
Organism: Thaumatotibia leucotreta; assembly: GCA_025490895.1. Taxonomy (NCBI): domain Eukaryota; kingdom Metazoa; phylum Arthropoda; class Insecta; order Lepidoptera; family Tortricidae; genus Thaumatotibia; species Thaumatotibia leucotreta. The sequence continues at coordinate 8,035 of JALPQI010008190.1, forward strand.
ACGTTCTTGCACTTGCTGCAAGTATGCTTCCGGTATTTGCATCGTATCGCAGTATGGTTATGCCAGCCACATACTATACATGGTGCGCCGCTGGCCGAATCCACTTGACGCTGAGGTACAGATTTTGCGGTGCTTGCCGAGCACGTTGTATACTGCCGCCCGGGACCGCCATAACGACTGCCTTGTATACTTAACTTATTAACTTCATTTCTAGTACTATCAATTTGCGCCGTGTTAATTTCCGTTCGCTCTACTGAAGCTGCATCACGCTCTGCCGACTCTAGCGACTTGGCAATCCTAATCGCAGTTTCATATTTAAGCGTTTCTTCCGCGAACAGCCTCTGACGAATCACATCGCTATTAACACCACATACAAACTGATCCCTGAGATTATCCTCCAGAGAACTACCGAAGTCACAATATTTCGATAGACGCTTGAGTTCCGCAACATAACATGCAACCGTTTCACCAGACATTTGCCGCCGTTGTCTAAACTTGTACCTTTCCGCCACAATTGACGGTTTTGGTTGCAAATGTTGGGATAAAATGGTGACCGCACGATCATAGGATAAGTCCTTCGGCAGCGTGGGGCTAGCCAAAGATGTCAATAGCTCATAAACATCTTCACCCATTAGGGAAATAAGCGTGGCAAGCTTTTTATCGTTTTTTACACCATTTGCCGTAAAATACATTTCCAATCTTTCCGTATAAGATTTCCAGTTCCCGTCGTTAAGGTTGAACTCTTTTATACTTCCGATGGACATTTTGGCTAATTAATCACTCGTCGCCAATGAAATAAACTAAACTATGTAAATTAGAAATCCATTTTATTCTATTGAAAAATCTAAACTACATGACATTGACATATATGTGTAGAAAGAAAAACGTAAAGTACAAGGAGTCAATATACCACAGGTACCTACTGCGAATTTTACATAGACATGTACTGTTTACATAGTACATTGATCTACAATACCAAGAAAAATAAAACATGTGAAATTTGACGCAATTTCTTCGTTCTGAACACTAATTATAGATTTTTTACTTACAATACCGTTTACAGCATTTTTGGAGCTAGGGCTTTTCGTTAAACTTACTTCAATGTTATTATTTTTTTGTTTCATATACTTAGAATGCCGAAAATCAAAAAACCTGCGGTAGAGTATATGAAAGAAGCTCAACGTAGGCGTAGATCTAAAATAAAGCAAAATCCCGAAAAATACGCTATGTCAAAATAAAAAGAGCGTCAGCGTAAAATAAGTATTATTACGTGTAACATGTTATTCACAAAGTGATTGTTAATGTTTGTTTTCGTCCATGCCTTTTAAAATTCGTATACAAATTAATAAAAAAGTCACTTTTTTTACCCTTATGTCCCTTTGTACGCTTAAATCTTTAAAACTACGCAACGGATTTTGATGACATTTGAAGGTTTATACTCGTATGTAGGTATAGTACCCGTGCGAAGCCGAGGCAGATCGCTAGTATTAAAATATATAAATTCTCATTCAGGTTTAAGAGCACTGTATCCATCAACTCCATATCATATTTCTAAACTCCGTATAAAATATATCAACTCCGTCTCAACATTCTCAACTCCGTCTTGGTGAAAAAACAATGGCTTATAAAACGTGAACTAATAGATATATATGAGGGACAAAAATACTTTTGTCCCTCATATATAGATCATATGTATACACATATGATCTAAATAACTCAATGTTTCGTATTTTATAGAATATATAGCAGTAAACATACTGTACAAAATCAAGACGGAGTTGAGGCTGAGAACGCCTAATTTTGAGAATGACCCTACAAAGAATAGCTTTTTGTCTGATACGTTCATGCTACGGTCATATTACGGTCTAGTGGGCATAGACCTTAAAGGGCAAAAACAAAAGATAAATTTTAAGACAAAATTGTACTAAATTACCTACTTACATTTTTATTACCCTCTAAAGAATTTCACTTTTTAATAAGTCCCGCGACCCATACAAGCATTAACGCCCTTAGAAAGCAAATGTGACGACAAATATGTTTCTGCCAAAAACAATAAAAACCAAAACCTCTGTCATGTGTCTAATGTTTCAAGACTAACCCCCTTATTCATAAATGTCTCCTAACTTAACAAGCCGCTAAGTAGGTATTGTTTGTCCCTTTCTATGTTATAGACGTTCTATGATATATTGATAACTCCGAATAAGTTTACTGCTTCCTCATCGACTCCACCTCGTTTCATAATAATAAAGCAAGTCTTCGAATGAATATCACTTAACACAAATATAAACGAACGTCAATCATTTCCAAATAGCTTGTGTAAAGTAGACGTTCATGGATAAAACTAACATAAAGCAAGCAACACTCGTGGTAAAGTAAAATTGTGGTCGCCGTGCACGCTGCTTGATATCAAATATTTATTGGAGTGCGCGGGAAAGCCGCGTTGGCTGGAAATGTAATAAAACGTTCCCCAACAAAATAACAGGTTTAATGGTAACAAACATACCGACGATATTTACACTCCGTAATTCCGTATCCAATACAGAAACGTATGACCAGTTAAAGTAAACATTTCAGTATTCAATCCTTTAATAAAGTTCTAAGTAATGACGCGCTATTTACTATAATGTATGAATTAGTATTAAATAAGGTGGCAATCAATAGAACAGTTTTTCCCTCACAAATAGCAAACCCAAAAACGTTTCAATAAACAAAAAATATTTTAAAAATAAAAAGCATATCCGCTTGCCCAGCGTGGTGATTATGGACGTTTACCTCCTAATGCGTAAAGCATAGTTAATTTAATAGGAGAGGCTTACGCCCTGCAGTGGACTATCATAGGCTGATGCATGCATGCATGCAAAAAGCATATCACCCTCAAAAATACTCTGTTTTCATTTTCTTCTGATGTTGTTTCGATTTCTTATTAATAATTTTATTTTTGTATGGATTATCTTCAATCTAATCGATATTATGGCATTTTAAAATATAATTTGTATCTATACTTAACGTACTCGTACATGAAACTTTAACTAACATTTAATTTTATTATGTAACCGGTGCCGATCGTAAATTATAATATCTAATTTAAAATGACGAAGAATTGAGATTGAGCAACTCAAGGTCATTTTAGTTCACCTCAAATAAGTAAATATAAAATAAAATAATATATTATGTAAATACAAATAAATGTAGCTGGCTTTTTAATGTACCTACGTAATTGTTGCGATCTGTATCGAGGATAATCCTCTTCGGCGTATGACTCAATACGGCATATCAATTCAATGAGAATCCAGTATTGTGTACTTCAAGGAATTTGTTAAGCTTCGTTCAAGACGATTTACTCTTTCCAAGAATGTTGGCATGAAAATTCGCAAGCGGCTCTTAGACTTTGCTAAAATAAACGCTGTTACTATTTAGCATAATAGTATTATTATTAATGTACTCGTACATTTAAATTTTAGCATAAAGCTATTATTAACGTCACTGAATTTATTTTGTAGAGGTTTTAAATAAGAATAGAATACAGTCTAACTTCTAAGAAGTTCAAAGTATTTTAGTGTAAAGTAGTATTACCAATTAACAGAATTATCAATGAAATAATCTTGGGCCCAATAAGGATACACACGCACTAAGCGCTACTATAAGCCGAAGTGTGGGGCAAGATGAAATGTGGGATGAAACAAGATTTGTAAACCCGTGATTCCCAAAGAGGTAGGTACTTAAATAAAAAAAATTAAGGCATAAATATAGGAAAAAAGTTCTGATTTAAATTACCAATAGGATACAATTTAGGTTTACAAAGTAAATTCACGAAAACGAATTCATTTTATAAAGTTTTTATTTTCTGCGAGTATAAAAGCATAATTGCGTGAATCTTTAAAAGGGAATGTGTTAATAAGCCTCGTAGGTACCTAATTACGGCAGAGGCTAATGCGATTCGAGTCACGCGGAACAACACTGCCTCTACAATAAGCTGCTCCTGGCCGCGTTCCGCCATTCGAACCACGTTCGCGGTTCCTCTTATTTTTACACAGAATGCTAATAGCATATCGGTTTTTTAAAACTGAAATATTGATCGAACTTAAATTTGCCGTGTGGTGAAGGCAGTAAGAATACATTTGTCACCACCCCAACTCCTCCTGCGGGTGTCGTAAGAGTCGACTAAGGGGTTAAAGTGTCACTGACCATTCTACAAGATTGATGATGGGCAGCAGCGTCATCATAGTGGACACATTACTGCGATCGCCAATCCGCTTGTCCAGCGTGGCGATTATGGTCATTTACCTCCTAATGCGTCTATACGCATAGTTAATAGGAGAGGCCTACGTCCAGCAGTGGACTAACATAGGCTGATGATGTGATTGATCGAACAAAAATATAGCGAAGTTTCTTGTCCTTTTAATTAGCCTCCGTAGTCTAGTTGGTTTTGATTTCCGGAGAGGGCATTATTTGTGTATTTATTTATCACAAATATTTGTTCCTAGGTCTTGGCTGTCTATGTATGTACCCAGATCACAAGCCTTAATTGAGCTTGCTGTGGGCCTAGGTCGACTTGTGTAAGTTGTCCCAAGATATTTATTTATTATCATGGTGCCGTGTCAATCAGTTACCGGCTTTGCCGTCACTTTCGCAGTATGCAACTGCGAAAGTGACCATAATCGGAACGCTGTTCAAGGTTACCTCCTGATGCGTTCATAGTTACTGGGAGGGGCCTACGTCCAGCAGTGGACTGACATAGGCTGATGATGTGAAGTACCTGTTTCGTAACACTCCTGAGAAATCGCAAATTACATTGTGTGAGTACCTAATGGGTACTATAACTTACAAAAAACTCGACTAGGTAAACTAAAACGTACTCTCAAAAATTAACTAACTTTACTGTCTCTTAGTTTAAAAATGCACTAATTTTCCAAGATCTTATGTTACAAGCAGCTAATTCAACGTTCACCGGGGAGCAGTAAAGTCCCACTTTTAGCATTTCCGAGTGAAAACGACTGAACTTGTTTTCAGGACCTCTCGACTCACGGGGAGATTTTATTGCAAATGAGAACTCTGCAAGGGCTGTGTTTTTAATACTATTTTACTACGTATTATAGCGAAAGACATAATTTAATCTCTTGAAACTCTTACTTAAATACCGATAGGTGGAATAAAATCGTTCTAAAATAGCCCGTACATGTTTATGTGAATGTTAAGGCCTAGGTTTTTTTATTTAAGTTGCAAAGACCGGGCTAGAGTTCAAGTACGGTGTCATGTTGGATGTACATCCTCGTGGTAAAAACTACTTCAAAAAACCTTGAATTTGCTAAGGTTGCCACAGTAGGTAACGGTCGTTTCTATCAGTATTACTTGTAATATGTATGTATGTTAAGGCTCTTGAAAATCAGCGCTTATCACATGTGCGAAACCTAAAAATTCAAATTAAAGCATTTTCCAGGAAGTTTAGCTCACAAAGATAATACTTTAAAATTATTTCCAACTAGAACCCTGGAAGACCGAACGATAAATTCGACAATATTTCATTTTAACGTGTATGATATTTGATATCGCCTCTAAGGTAGAATTACCAGTGCGTAACATGCAAACAGAGAATATTTAATTGAATCGCGATATTTTGCTCATATATAAATCTACATAAAGTATTGTCATGTGTTTTGGGAGAGGAGTTTGTAAGTTTTGTTAAATAGTATTATTTATTTTATAGGGTGACAATATCGGAAATTCTCAAAATTACAAATTTTTTTAGTCAACATTGTACGAGTAAGGGTCAGGTGCTGGCAGTCCCAATAGCAATATTGTATAGGAAAATGGCAAAAAAGTCGGCACGGGTAGCTATTACAGGAATTAACTGAAATATATTTTCAGAGTGCTTTGAGGTATAAGAAACCGATTTAGGGGGTATGTGTTATTCATTTCTAAAATTCGTAAAATATGGGACACCCTACTGTTTAGGTTTAGATATTTAGTGGATACATAAAAAAATAGGTATCAGAGCACAACAGTTAGAAAATCATCATCATCATCATCATCAGTCTATGATAGACCACTGCTGGACGTAGGCCTCTCCTGTTAACAATGCGTATAAACGCATTAGGAGATAAATGCCCACAATCGCCACGCTGGGCAAGCGGATTGGCGATCGCAGTAATATGTCCACTATGATGACGCTGCTGCCCATCATCAATCTTTAATCAAATAGCGGTCAGTGATACTTTAATCCCTTAGTCGACTCTTACGACACCCGCAGGAGGAGTTGGGGTGGTGACAAATGTATTCTTACTGCCGTCACCACTCGGCATAGTTAGAAAATGTAGTTTTTAAAACATTTTATTTCCAAAAATGAAATTTAAGTAATTTCGATGCTTTTAGCAACAAATTTAAGAATGCACTGCGCGATAGAATTGTGCAAGTAAGGTCAAATTCGCATATTAGGTAATGCATTCATAAGTTATTCATTGAATGACAATCCAGCCATTGAGGCCTTCGCCGTGGCCTCACCGATAATAGCAGGGCACTTGGCATTATGTTGTTCCCACGACCCGGCCACTGTATGGAACCAGTAAGTAAGTATAAAATGGTACCGGTAGTGCGTACGCCGATGCCGCAATAATGCCGATTTCTTTAACGACGGTTACGATAAAAACCGGCCAAGTCTATGTCGGGCTATGCTTAGTGTGTGTAGCATTCCGTAGGTAGTTCGGTATTTTTTCTTTGGTATACGATAACGACATCTAATATTTAAATTTTACTTGTAAATTGCCAAAATGATATTTCAAACCAGAGATCAGATAACGGTTTTTCCCCATACATAAAAACGGTTCTAATTTCGTTCTTTTTCGTTCTTATTATTATTTATTAAATTATTGAAACAGACGACAGATATAACAATTATCACAGGCCCTGCAAAATTGTTTAACAGTTTGACTGCAGGATAAAAGTATATAACAAAATAGACACATTAAACTCTAAATTAGGACGGACTTGACAATTACTATGGCATACTTAAGTGTAATTCAAAAATACAATGTTGTTAATTACACATAATATTTAGAATTTTTTTTTTAAATATTGAGCTATTTCGAGGTTTGTCTAAAAAACCGGTTTCGATCCCTGGTTCAAATCAATATCGTCACAACCGTACCCATTCTACGCTGCGCACAATTTTTCCCGCACTGTTCTAAACAAACATTTTGGTTTCAGAGGCCTTTGGTAGCCTTAAGGTGTAGCGCTTTTAAAACTAGTTAGCTCATTAATCTTTTATGAAACAGTCGCAAGTTGAGTTCAAGTTTAGTTTTATAGAGCCAAAATGCGACCCGACTTGCCGTAAAGTTCTTTCGTTCTGCACTTCAGAATCACCGTAGTCAAACTTCGAAAATAATTCACTCTGTTTTAGAACATGAGCTTCAAGAAATCAGTAGTATAATTGCGTGAAAAACTGAATGGACTTAGGTCCATCTGCTTCTCAGATACAATGTTCTACTAATCGTAGACTAAAGGACGTATATCTGTTAGAAAATGTTGGCGCTTGAGGCTTTCATACATTGATGTTAGACTTTGCCGTCAACTCTGTAAGTAATTAATTCTTTTGCCGGTCCGTTTGAATAAATCACTTCGCATAATAATGTGCCAGTTACTTGTTCGGTTTTAATTCACTTATATAATCTGGTGAAATGGGATTACGGGATAGTGGCAAAGATGAAATGTTCAACAGCATTTAGCTTAGGTACTTCCTTTCTGTCTAACGAGTTTGAAAAATTAACATTTCACATTTCAAATGGAATTTATAGAAAGTAGTTTTCAGTAATGCCTAATTTTCATATTATTATTCAGTTGTTTAGTATTTTTACTACGACACATTTTAAGAAGCGGCTTCACTAATCAGACTCGGAGGAAGATCAGCGTTGCCTAACGTTGCCGGAAAATTGTTGAGTCGGGATTATATAGTTTCTATTACCTACCTTCAATAAGGTAGAAACCATGTAGAAACGATTAGGAAACCAAAATAAATAGACAAACATTTACGTAAAAGCCAATCTTTTTTTTATTAATGAAAACTGTTTTGTATTGCTAATAGATATGGTTTACGTCTCTTATTTTTATTTACTGTAGCATGCTTGACATTGTATCTAAATGCAAGCGCGCGGGTAAAGCGATCACGATCACATATTTGTTTTCATTATTTCATTTCTTTTCACCTTAGATGTATTTACTAGAGCATTACAAACGTGACTATGGTTACATTTAACTTTTATTTTAATGTAACATAATATGTTACATTAAAATAAAAGTTAAATGTAACCATAGTCACGTTTGTAGGCACCCGTTACACAAATATTATTTGTGTAACGGGTGCCTTATAAAGGGTTACCTAATATTCAAATTAAACCGTTCACATTAGACTCTCCCTTTCAACTCTTATTAACCACTTTCTTTGTAAATCTGAATAAAGCAGTCACCAAAAGCTTCAAACCGGTAAGGTTATCAATGTTGTTTCCTAAGGTCCGACCGAGACCCATATTTTAGTGTCGGCCGAGACCGAGACCGAGACCGAGAATGAATTTGAATCGCGGCCGAGACCGAGACCGAGACCGAGAATTGGTAAAAAGGATAGAAAACTTATAAATTACATTAAAAAAACCCTAGCCAATACCTAAAAAAATATTTTCATTTTTGTTACTGTGCACTGTGTGTCACAATAAGAAAAAATAATTCCTTACGTTGATTTTAATGTGAAATTGAAGTCAGCAGTTTCACATCAGTGTTGTCAGTTTGTCAGCCTCCGTAGCCTAGTTGGTAGTGACCCTGCCTACGAAGCTGGAGGTTCCGGGTTCGAATCCCGGCGAGGGCATTATTTGTGCATTTATTTATCACAAATATTTGTTCCTTGGTCATGGCTGTCTATGTATATAAGTATTTATCTATTATATATATTATATATATCATCGCTTAGTACCCACATCACAAGCCTTAATTGAGCTTACCGTGGGACTAGGTCGATTTGTGTAAGATGTCCCATGATATTTTTTTATATAGTATGACACCAATAAAATCGCAGATTGTTCACGAGATACTGTCAAGCTCGCCAATTACAGCTCATTACGAATCACGGCCACGGCCGAGAGTCTCGGCCATTTTTGGCCGAGAGCCGAGAGGGGAATCTCGGCCCGATTTTTGGCCCAGAATGCCGAGGCCGAGACCGAAACCGAGATCTCGGTCGGACCTTATTGTTTTCTCTCAGTGTAAGGCTGGAGTGCCGAGCGTCGAGCGGAACGTCCGGCGGGGCGAGCAGCGGCGCATCGAACGCCCAAGAGCTTCGGACAGCGTACACTCAGGTCACGCGCATACGTTTGCATTTGTTTAACATGGCCCTGCTGCACGGGCCAGACGCCCCGCTCGGGTTTCTACTCAGGGTGCTTAGACAAGTTGCCAATCGCTACCGCTTCAGCGTCAGTCATAAGCGAAAGGCAGCTAACTGTCTTTGTCGCACTAATATGAAAGAGTGACAGAGAGGGAAAACTACGATACGCTACCAAGCGCTAGCGATTGGCAACTTGGCTAAGCATTCTGGCCTTAGACTCAGTACGTGTACTAACCTGGTTCATGGTGAGCCGCCGGCGAGGGCGCGGAGAAGGCGCTGCAGCCCGCGGCGCGGCGAGCCAGCCCCCCAAGTTCGGTCACTGGAAATAAACAAGCAGTTTAAAAACTGTTTATACTATAACCCCCTTATTCATCATCATATCAGCCGAAAGACGTCCACTGCTGAACATAGGCCTCCCCCAAAGATTGCCACAAAGACCGGTCCTGCGCCACCCGCATCCAGCGGACTCCTGCGACCTTCACCATGTCATCAGTCCACCTTGTGGGGGGCCTACCCACGCTACGCCTTCCGGTACGTGGCCGCCACTCAAGAACTTATTCATAAACGTCTTCCTAACTTAACAAGCCGCTAAATATTTTTTGGCCCTTTCTACAGACATATTGATAAGACCGAAAGGGATAAACAATACTTAGCGGCTTGCTAAGTTAGCAGACGTTTATGAATAAGGGGGTAACTTCCTATTTTTTTCATTCTAATCGCGTGTCTGTTTAACTGGCTCTGGTTAATATTACGAACGCTAACCGGTACTCCCGTATTTTAGATATTCATACTACCTAACTACCTATTCATTTCTGGGTCATTTTATTTAAAGTTGTCTTCCCTATTTTTTTTAACATTAATTCATGTGAATTCCACTCACAATCACGAACTGATTCGATTCTACTAGTAGAAAATTGTTCCAAAATTTCCATAGGTACATTTTTTGATCCAAGGAGAAGGTTCTTCTAGTAAGGCGAAAAATCTTGAGACATTTTTTCTCCTATTGGGACTCTAGGGCGAAGAAATTTCCTTCTTAGAGGAAATCATAAAAAAAAATACTATTAAAAAAAGTTTGGGTGACAACTATAAATACAATGCCTTTTCTGCTATATCACGTTATAAGACAGTGTAACTAGGACAATAACATTTTGAAACTCCAATTTTCAGTATTTGCACCAGTATGACCGTTCTAGGAAGCCTATAGCAATATAAGCAAAAGAGAAATTCGAGTTTTCGGGATAACGATTACTTAAATATCATAATTCCTAAAACAAGCGAGTCATACCTTAGTAAATAAACATCGTAAGCTATGGCTTAAAATTACGTTGATTAAGCTCCCCTTTTTAAATGAACACTGTTTTTCTTATTTCCTCTTTAGCATAATCACAGAAATAATCTCGCCACGAAAATCCTCTAAAAATTGTTAAATCCGTCGAGGAATACAAACGAGAATCATGGAAATTATGTTTTAAATGTATCTTGGGGTTGTCATGCATTTATGCCGTCGTCGTTGGAAAAAAGAAAAAAGCGAGTCATAGCCGGCGTTCGGCTTTCATGATTATCTCGCAGCTGGGGGAGGCTGTTTCTATTTTCCTAGTACATTTTTCAACGAAAGTTATTTCAACCGCTGTCCGAGTAAATGTGAGTTAACAATCTCCAAATAAAAATTTTAAGAAAACCGATATCTCCAAGATCCTTTCATCAGTCTCTGACTTGGTGCCAACGGGACCATGTTAATGCAAATTTGAAACATATGGTTTTCTCATGGATAGCATTATCTGAACTGGACCAAATTAAAATGGAACCAATTGCTGAGCATCAGCTTTAAAAAAAAAGAATCATCAAAATCGGTTCACCCAGTCGGAAATTCTTTTTTTTTTTTTTATACCACGTCGGTGGTAAACAAGCATACGGCCCACCTGATGGAAAGCAGTCACCGTAGCCTATGGGCGCTTGCAACCCCAGGGGTGTCACATTTGCGTTGCCGACCCAATAAGAACTTGTACACTCCTCTTTTGAAGAACCCCATACTGTAGTCCAACGGGAAAACCTCGGCAGGGAGCTCATTCCACAGACGGACCGTCCGCGGGAGGAAGTTCCTCTGAAACCGCACGGTGCGCGACCATTTAGGTTGCAAGGTGTGAGGATGAGCGCCCAGTCGGTGGCGAGCGGTGCGATGATGAAAAGTGGACGTTGGCATCATGTCGAACAGTTCTTCAGAGCACAACCCATTGTACAGACGATAGAACACACATAAGGAGGCGAAGTCTCTCCTTAGACTTAAGGGTTCAATACCGCCTGTGAGTCTGGGATCGTCGACTATTCGGACAGCTCGTCTCTGAACCGAGTCAAAGGGTGCAAGCTGGTATACAGGTGCTCCTGCCCAGAGGTGACAGCAATACTCCATATGGGGTCTGACTTGCGACTTATATAACAGAAGTCTTTGCCCCGGAGTAAAGTATCCCCTCGCTTTATTGAGCACCCCGAGCTTTTTGGATGCCAGCGTAGCTTTTCCCTCTAGGTGACATCGGAATCGGACGTCGTTGGAAATGTCGACTCCGAGGATCCCAATACTCCCTGACATGGTAAGAGCTGTGTCTTGGAACTTTGGAGCCACAGTAAATGGGGTTTTTTTTAGCGGTAAACGCGCAAACTTGTGTCTTTGTGGGGTTGAACCTGACTAGGTTATCCCGACCCCATAACGAGACTCTAGATAAAGTGTTCTCGATGTCAGACACAAGTTTTCCGCGACTTTCCAGTACCACAGAGCGAGGGATATTAGCACGGCCTGTGTAAAAAGTATCCCCAGTACTGTCATCCGCATAGCAATGGAGGTCGCCGATAGACAACATGTCATTGATATGCAGAAGGAACAGCGTTGGGGATAGCACAGAGCCTTGCGGGACGCCAGCGTTTATGTCCATGCTATCAGAGCAGCTACCGTCTACTACGGCACGAATGCGTCTGCCGGACAAAAAGCTAGCAATCCATCTGCATAATCCCTCGGGCAGTCCATAAGATGGCAACTTCGACAAAAGGCCCCTATGCCAGACCCGATCGAACGCCTTCGCTATATCTAGGCTGACTGCCAAAGCCTCGCCTTGACTCTCAATGGCTGATGCCCAGCGGTGAGTGAGGTACACTAGAAGATCACCGGTAGAGCGACCGTGGCGAAAGCCATACTGGCGGTCGCTTATAAGATCGTGTTCTTCTAGGTAACCAAGGAGCTTAGCGTTAACTATACGCTCCATGACCTTAGAGAGAAGGGAGGTGAAAAAACAAAATTCTGAGGTAACAAACGTAAAAAGACGCACAATCGAATTGAAAGCCTCCTCCTTTTCGTGAAGTCAGTTGAAAATTCAGATATTACACCTTTCTGATGACACAGAACAGACATTCCTACACTAGTTTTTCTGAACATTGGACTCCGCAAGCCATGGCAATAAACCATCATGCCGGGAAACGCTCAACGAGTTTTCTCAGCGAGATAACAAATAGGCCACGGCCGCTCAGTCACTAATAAACGGGTATTACTGAAATGGGATTCCGCTAAGCTATGAAAATTAAATGCTCTGCTCTCAAATTCAAATTATCTCAAGATGGAAATTAAATAAAAGCGAGGCGGTCTCTAAATTTTAACCTCGATTTGAGAAAACTTTTCTGTATTTATTAGGCACAATTTCCCCGGTGGCCGAGCGTACACGAATCTGTTTAAAACGAAGCCATTTTGCCATTTGAACACAAGTTCACGCCACCCGAATGTGCGACAACATAATTACAGAAGCTATTAAAGAGTTATGGCGGTTTAGTTTGAGTTAGACTCAAGGAGAAGAAATTTTAAATAATACTTTGTTTCTTTTGTGCTTCAAGTGATTTTTCTTTTTGAACCGAGAGTTCAAACAGAAAAACACTAACTTAATTAGTTAGTGTTTTTCTGTTTGGACTAGTTACTAAGTTACTTTTTAATTTTAAAATCTGTTTATATCTTTTTATTTTCTCAACTTCGTTACACGCTGGAAGTGGGTACCGTGTTAGGTTTTAATCGTAAAATAATGTGAAATCACCATTCACCATCAATTTTACATTATTTGCAGTTAGTTAGGTTAATAACAATATTTTGAAATATTTTAAAATGCTAAGAAAGAAAAATTATACGATTTTTTTGAATACCTACAGTATTGTTTTTTTGTATAATTTGATGCTTATTGTAAAGTATGCTTTAAGCATGATTAATCTGGTTCTCATTGTATAAACTGAATGCTGGATACCAAATCCCAAGAGGTTGGCGCCAGGCCAGCATGTCAACCAAGATATTACTCCAAAGTAGCACTTCACAGGGAATATTACATCTTTCGCTTCTCAGGTACATATGTAGGTAGGTATTTAGTGTTTTTTTCAGTAACATAGTATATTTATTACGTGCAATATATAAAATACATCTTCATCTTCACGTTAACAATCCTTGTTCAATCACCTTGTATATAAAGAAGACGCCGATGTCGGCTACTGTAAGTGAATCTCAATAGTATCTCGGAGCCTCGGAAGAACATATTTTTTATTAATATATAAAGTTTCGTCGTGGTATTTATTATTATTTATACGTAAATACCAAGACGGTGGAAATAAGCTTACGGATTGTCTGATGGTACCTCAATAGTTAGGTACCTTTAGCTTCGCAACTTCAGGGGATTCAGAAGCGCGTAATAGGTAAGATAAGTGTATTAAACACTTTTTGAAGAACCCATATGATATGAGAAATCTCGTGTTTCACCGGCGTTAGCAATAAAAAACTGGCCAAGAGTATGTCGGGCCGTGCTTAGTGACAAAAAAGTTCCCATAGTTACACTGATTGTAATAATGCTGGTCATTGCCTATGGCTTTTGAACGCATTTTAGAGCACATTACCTATATGAGCATATTTATTACCTATTTAAATACATATCAAACGGGTTACTCACGTAATTTAAGTCGATAATTGCTCGACGTGTTTCGGTCCATTTAGAGGATCCTCATCATGGAGTACCCGCGACCAAAGCCCGACGTGTATAGCACATGTCGAGCACTTATCGACTTAAATTACGTGAGTAACCCGTTTGATATGTATTTAAATAGGTAATAAATATGCTCATATAGGTAATGTGCTCTAAAATGCGTTCAAAAGCCATAGGCAATGACCAGCATTATTACAATCAGTGTAACTATGGGAACTTTTTTGTCACTAAGCACGGCCCGACATACTCTTGGCCAGTTTTTTATTGCTAACGCCGGTGAAACACGAGATTTCTCATATCATATGGGTTCTTCAAAAAGTGTTTAATACACTTATCTTACCTATTACGCGCTTCTGAATCCCCTGAAGTTGCGAAGCTAAAGGTACCTAACTATTGAGGTACCATCAGACAATCCGTAAGCTTATTTCCACCGTCTTGGTATTTACGTATAAATAATAATAAATACCACGACGAAACTTTATATATTAATAAAAAATATGTTCTTCCGAGGCTCCGAGATACTATTGAGATTCACTTACAGTAGCCGACATCGGCGTCTTCTTTATATACAAGGTGATTGAACAAGGATTGTTAACGTGAAGATGAAGATGTATTTTATATATTGCACGTAATAAATATACTATGTTACTGAAAAAAACACTAAATACCTACCTACATATGTACCTGAGAAGCGAAAGATGTAATATTCCCTGTGAAGTGCTACTTTGGAGTAATATCTTGGTTGACATGCTGGCCTGGCGCCAACCTCTTGGGATTTGGTATCCAGCATTCAGTTTATACAATGAGAACCAGATTAATCATGCTTAAAGCATAATTTACAATAAGCATCAAATTATACAAAAAAACAATACTGTAGGTATTCAAAAAAATCGTATAATTTTTCTTTCTTAGCATTTTAAAATATTTCAAAATATTGTTATTAACCTAACTAACTGCAAATAATGTAAAATTGATGGTGAATGGTGATTTCACATTATTTTACGATTAAAACCTAACACGGTACCCACTTCCAGCGTGTAACGAAGTTGAGAAAATAAAAAGATATAAACAGATTTTAAAATTAAAAAGTAACTTAGTAACTAGTCCAAACAGAAAAACACTAACTAATTAAGTTAGTGTTTTTCTGTTTGAACTCTCGGTTCAAAAAGAAAAATCACTTGAAGCACAAAAGAAACAAAGTATTATTTAAAATTTCTTCTCCTTGAGTCTAACTCAAACTAAACCGCCATAACTCTTTAATAGCTTCTGTAATTATGTTGTCGCACATTCGGGTGGCGTGAACTTGTGTTCAAATGGCAAAATGGCTTCGTTTTAAACAGATTCGTGTACGCTCGGCCACCGGGGAAATTGTGCCTAATAAATACAGAAAAGTTTTCTCAAATCGAGGTTAAAATTTAGAGACCGCCTCGCTTTTATTTAATTTCCATCTTGAGATAATTTGAATTTGAGAGCAGAGCATTTAATTTTCATAGCTTAGCGGAATCCCATTTCAGTAATACCCGTTTATTAGTGACTGAGCGGCCGTGGCCTATTTGTTATCTCGCTGAGAAAACTCGTTGAGCGTTTCCCGGCATGATGGTTTATTGCCATGGCTTGCGGAGTCCAATGTTCAGAAAAACTAGTGTAGGAATGTCTGTTCTGTGTCATCAGAAAGGTGTAATATCTGAATTTTCAACTGACTTCACGAAAAGGAGGAGGCTTTCAATTCGATTGTGCGTCTTTTTACGTTTGTTACCTCAGAATTTTGTTTTTTCACCTCCCTTCTCTCTAAGGTCATGGAGCGTATAGTTAACGCTAAGCTCCTTGGTTACCTAGAAGAACACGATCTTATAAGCGACCGCCAGTATGGCTTTCGCCACGGTCGCTCTACCGGTGATCTTCTAGTGTACCTCACTCACCGCTGGGCATCAGCCATTGAGAGTCAAGGCGAGGCTTTGGCAGTCAGCCTAGATATAGCGAAGGCGTTCGATCGGGTCTGGCATAGGGGCCTTTTGTCGAAGTTGCCATCTTATGGACTGCCCGAGGGATTATGCAGATGGATTGCTAGCTTTTTGTCCGGCAGACGCATTCGTGCCGTAGTAGACGGTAGCTGCTCTGATAGCATGGACATAAACGCTGGCGTCCCGCAAGGCTCTGTGCTATCCCCAACGCTGTTCCTTCTGCATATCAATGACATGTTGTCTATCGGCGACCTCCATTGCTATGCGGATGACAGTACTGGGGATACTTTTTACACAGGCCGTGCTAATATCCCTCGCTCTGTGGTACTGGAAAGTCGCGGAAAACTTGTGTCTGACATCGAGAACACTTTATCTAGAGTCTCGTTATGGGGTCGGGATAACCTAGTCAGGTTCAACCCCACAAAGACACAAGTTTGCGCGTTTACCGCTAAAAAAACCCCATTTACTGTGGCTCCAAAGTTCCAAGACACAGCTCTTACCATGTCAGGGAGTATTGGGATCCTCGGAGTCGACATTTCCAACGACGTCCGATTCCGATGTCACCTAGAGGGAAAAGCTACGCTGGCATCCAAAAAGCTCGGGGTGCTCAATAAAGCGAGGGGATACTTTACTCCGGGGCAAAGACTTCTGTTATATAAGTCGCAAGTCAGACCCCATATGGAGTATTGCTGTCACCTCTGGGCATGGAGTATTGCTGTCACCTCTGGGTATTGTTTTTTTGTATAATTTGATGCTTATTGTAAAGTATGCTTTAAGCATGATTAATCTGGTTCTCATTGTATAAACTGAATGCTGGATACCAAATCCCAAGAGGTTGGCGCCAGGCCAGCATGTCAACCAAGATATTACTCCAAAGTAGCACTTCACAGGGAATATTACATCTTTCGCTTCTCAGGTACATATGTAGGTAGGTATTTAGTGTTTTTTTCAGTAACATAGTATATTTATTACGTGCAATATATAAAATACATCTTCATCTTCACGTTAACAATCCTTGTTCAATCACCTTGTATATAAAGAAGACGCCGATGTCGGCTACTGTAAGTGAATCTCAATAGTATCTCGGAGCCTCGGAAGAACATATTTTTTATTAATATATAAAGTTTCGTCGTGGTATTTATTATTATTTATACGTAAATACCAAGACGGTGGAAATAAGCTTACGGATTGTCTGATGGTACCTCAATAGTTAGGTACCTTTAGCTTCGCAACTTCAGGGGATTCAGAAGCGCGTAATAGGTAAGATAAGTGTATTAAACACTTTTTGAAGAACCCATATGATATGAGAAATCTCGTGTTTCACCGGCGTTAGCAATAAAAAACTGGCCAAGAGTATGTCGGGCCGTGCTTAGTGACAAAAAAGTTCCCATAGTTACACTGATTGTAATAATGCTGGTCATTGCCTATGGCTTTTGAACGCATTTTAGAGCACATTACCTATATGAGCATATTTATTACCTATTTAAATACATATCAAACGGGTTACTCACGTAATTTAAGTCGATAAGTGCTCGACATGTGCTATACACGTCGGGCTTTGGTCGCGGGTACTCCATGATGAGGATCCTCTAAATGGACCGAAACACGTCGAGCAATTATCGACTTAAATTACGTGAGTAACCCGTTTGATAAATATCTTTATTACCTACTTTGTTGTAAGGCCAAGGATTCAAGAACCATTGCTTTTTGTCAAATAGACAATAATATGAGACACCTATATATGTAGAAACATAAGTCAGGTATTACCGTTCATTCTAAATAGCAACTCATATGAACGATAATATGACTGTACCTACTACATAGATTAGTAGGTACCAGCTCTTCTCCGCACCAATACCGGCAATGCAGTAAGAAGTATTTTTATAGTCACAAGTCACAAGCGTCGGTGACGTCTGCCCAACGGGCTTCTTTGTCTCTCGGTTATAATTATACATTTGTCAAGTACACGATCTGTGTGATTGATGTTTAAAGCGTTATAACTAGTGATCGTTATCAACATATCAACGTACAGTATTGGTAGCAAAGTATGGTTGACGGAAAAAAACAAATACACGGCTATTTTATACATTTTAATTCACAAATTATAGTAGTTTAAATTATAATAATTAATTATCTACATATCCTTTAATCACTTATACAAATTATACTTAACCGATTAAAATTTCACGTCAAATTGGTGTCAATTCACTGATTTTACTCCACATAAATAGTTACTTCAATATTAATTTTGGTTAAAATAAAGACTTCTCAAAATGTCAATTAAAGTACTATTAAGTGATATAAATTAATGTCATTAGATGTTTCTTCTAAAGTAAGATAAATATTTGTAATTATGTGTCCTAAGGTGAGTACTATTTTATTTTAGAGTAATAGAACAAAACAGGATTTTCAAAGTTGTTACTTCATTTGTCAACCGTAGCCATTGCCACGGAAAGTTGATAAAACGAAAATATTGATAACTATCACTAGTTATAACTGACTACAATCGTCTTTATGTTTGTGCGGTGTATTTAGCGCCTTGGTTATTATTTGAAAATTATCTGTTTTGATTAAATACCAAGGTACCTAATTATTGTTTTATGTATATCTACGCTGTTTAGTAAAAATGAACCGTTACATACATTTAATTCACTATTATTCCTAAATGCCGTTTCACTTCACAACAAAGTAATTTCGTGGCGTGTTCATTTAATTATGAATCTTAAACGGTCATCCATTTCGTCACAAGCTAATTATAAGTGACTAGGGGCGTTTTTCACCATCCCCAAATAAAATATGTATAAGTGTATTATTGTTATTGACCTTACAATACAGATTAACGTTTATTGTCCTTTTATTTTAGAAGCCCAAGGAAAAAGAGACTGATAATTTCTTCCGGCCAATTTATTTCTCGTCCGATATGTATTTTTTACAAAGGACTTTTAAAAAAATAAAAAAATATTTATCCGGAGATTGTGAACATTACGAATGTTAGGGTAAAAATTGATAAAAATAACTTGATCTACCCCGGTCGCCTATAAATACAAAAAAGTGTTACATACCGTCTGTAAATCTAGTACGGGTGATAATGACAAGACCGGATTGGCACGACGGCCATCTTGTAAAACCCACTATTGACAAATTAATAAATACAATAAATTTGGCATGGGATTAATTAGCGTAATCATGGATAACGAGTTTTTTTTTTAAGTTATTAATTATGAACCCAAAGATCTTTTTAAGATTTTCGGAGTAGCAATGTAGGATGTTTGTTAATATTAATATTTCACTATGTCCCTTTTGAAATTACCAGTCAACGAGCACAGGGATCGGATACCGGTTTTTTATCCATACAAAAGAACGGTTCGAATTCCGTTCTTTTTCGTTCTTCGGTGTATATTTTTTTTATTAATGGAGTAATTGAAAAATACCTTGTTTATAATTATATAAAATGTTGAGTACTACATAAAGAGTGTAAAACATTTAAAACAATTGAGCTATTTCCAGGTTTTTCTAAAAAACCGGTTCCGATCCCTGAACGAGCATTCAACTTGAGTGTGTTGCTCTACATTGCACGTATAATTTTGATGCTCTAATTTTAAGTAATAGTTATATTATGTAAATGTACTTATTATGTCCTAAACGAACCGCCATTAAGAGCTGCCTGTAATAGACTTACACCCTGTATATCACAGCCACGTCATGACATGACTTGTGACGTCGAACTATTGATCGGTCCTTTTTCCAATTGGTCAATATTTATTGTGTCAACAAACTCAGTCAACCTTAACGCAAAGCAGATAAGTTTTATACCTAATTATTGTGGATATATCCGTGATTTTTTTTAGACGCTCTCACCCAATTGACGATATTATCCATCAAACAAAATCCTACATGCCTTTAATAGTTTCTTATAAAAGTTTACATTTATTCATTAAAATACCGGTCTCATAGCGTAAGCGATGATATAATGTGGTAAAGCGCAGGTCGCCTGTAAGTTGCACCGGAGACGGATGGCATGGCTCCAACTGCTGCCCGCCGTTATTAAATAGCGGCCCCTTATCTAAGCAACCGTCCGACCAGATTCCAAATCAGCATTATCGGCCCTGTTTGATATTCCACCCTGTTTGATATTGCTATTAGACGAGTTCATTCAATTAATATCTTGGTTTTGTTAGGTTCTTAGAGTAAGCTTATAAAAGAAATAAGAGTTCGAAAACGAAATGTTTATTGTATGAAGTTAGTGGAAATACCGCAGGTACAGGTACAGTGGCGTTGATATAGTTAAATAAACAAAATTGCCGACATACTCCTTATGTATATGTATGTATATGTTACTTAATAAGCTAGCCTAATGTTTCATAGTGTTTAAGCAAATTGTTTACTCTTCTTGTAACTATATCAATTACCATGTTTTTTGGCAAAAAATGTGTTTGGAATTTGAATTTGAAGTATGTAAATGTAAAAAAATCGAAACTAATCATAATCACACAAAAAACCGCTCTTACCAACATATGCAACTAAGCAAGGTGTAAATATATAGGGGGTCCATATTGGCACTTATACAATTTTTTCTTTGAATATTTTTACTAATACTGTTTTTTACTCATAATCATCATTACTCCGAAAAATTTTACTCATACTTTTTTTCTTACTAAAAATTATACTTCTACCTACAATGTTCATAACGATTTTTATTTCGAAATTATATTCTCCTAAAGTCGTCAAGTAGATTAATCTATACTCATAAAGTTATTTGAAATAAATTGTTTATTTATAAACATTTTCCCATTAGGTTCACTCTGTTGTGGTATAATTCTTTTATGAATAACATAAACTATGTAGTCATAATGGGCTTTGTGCAGAAACTGTTGTGACATAGGTACTCAACTTTAGCATATTTCTTTGTGGCAGATTTCGATTTGTTCGAATATTATTCGAGCGTAATTTCGATGCTCCTATTTATGATGAGGCATAATCTGGATGTGCATAAAAAGTATCGGCATAGTTTGTTTTAGCATAACAGAGAAGGAATAATTACAACCTCTCAATATAATCGAGGTAGTAGTAATATTCTATACGTTACTTACTGTGTTACTGAGCTGAGTACTTTCTAGGTTGCTAAAAAAAAATAACCTCGAAGACTAAGGCGGGAGCAAAGCTCCCGCCTTACTCTTCTAACCTAACCTATCCGAGTCGGATCTGCCCCGGAAGGTTTTGTTCGCTCGCTTCGCTCGCTCACTGCAGAAATTTTCACCCTCACAGCAAATTCTGCATGACGAAAAAGGCAAGTTTCGAACATGTGGCTACATGCCCAAAAAAAAAATGCAAATCTAATTTCTGTCTTAAAACACTCGGCGTAATTAATGATATGCCAAGATAGTTTCGGACAAAATAATATTCGAAATATTGTTATTTAAGCCAAGTGATGTTTCTGTCTCATTAAGTTGAGGCCAAAATAGATTATACCAAGTCTGTTATGTCCTAAGCGTTTCGGACAAAAAAAGTTTAGAGGGAACCCGTTTAGTACAATACCTACTCTGCCACAACCCGATTTGTGCAGGTAGCTAGTTTACAGTAATAGTACGATTTATATTTAATTAAACAAAAATAATTCATACATAAAACCAGTACAGATAAAAATAAATACCTATAACATTAGAATATATAGCATAAAATAAGTATAGTGAAAAATTATATAAACATAAAAGTTAGTACTAAAAATATGTATGAAAAACAATATTATGAACATAAATAATTCTATGTGATGATGATTATGAACAAAGATTATTCTAAATACCGATCATTATGAAGTTAAATTGTATAAGAAAAATTTTCGGAGTTCCAATAATCTAAGTTGCAATTTTATAAATACTTTGGCGCACCCATATACAGTGTGTTAACATGATGCAGGCTTTTATTTGAACCGAGGATTGAGATGCAGATTCTTAGCCAAACCATGTGCATTATTTGTTTAAAAATCCTAATTTTAAAAGTAATTAACTTTCTAAGAAAAGTTAATTGAGAAGCAATGTACTTCAAAATAAATCGTTAATTGGCACTTGACAATGACAGATCGCAGCCACTCGCAACGTTTGACAACTAAGCAGTACACGCGTTACATTGATCGTTCGAACAAAATTAAAATAATTGTTCAGTTAATTTAAATATTTGTCAACTCTTAATACTCGAAAACGATTTCCAGTAATGCGTATTATTACCCATTTTCGTAAAAGCCTGGGTCATGGTAACACACTGTATAGGTACAGTTAGCATTGTACCGAGGAGATGTTTCATAAGCGGCGAAATTTGCATAGAGCATAATTATATATTTTATGCTTTGTCTACTCAATTGTGAAATACAATATTCTTCATCACACTTATGGTTTAAGACTTTTTATTCTCATAAGAATATACATTATTCACTTAAAATGAGAACTTAAATTTAACATAAAATCTATGTAACAATATCAATAAAACTCAGTGTGTAGGCTGACGAACGAACATTTTGCTATGTGAAATCCTGTTTTCATCTGTCCCAGAACGAAAGAATACTCGATCAGAACAATAAGCGAAAACGTTGCTTCAAGGAATCACGTATAAATTAGCATTGTTACTTATTGTCACAGCTGTAAGATTCTTATTCGTAGGCTTACCCCTGCTATGCAAGAATGGGATGATATTAAAATAAGTACCAAAAGTGGGTAGCGTTACAACAACGTGCATAACTCTGTTGCGCTCGCATGTATGAATAGATTACAAATAACAAATAACACATCTGATCCCTAATATGAAGAATAACTTTATAGTTTGAATAAAATAAAAAGTTAACGACATAATCGCTAAGTAGGTACTTAGTTTTGTTTCCAGAAGAGGCATTAATATAACTTTTTAAGTGAGACATTTTCAATGACGTACCGCTTTAGTCTAGTTTTAAATTATGTTGAGTGAGGGACTATTTTTAATATCCGGCGTAAGTTTGTTGTATAATTTAGCACCCTCGTTTAAAATACTTCTTTTTCCGTAATTCGTTCTGTGTAAGTATAACTTTAAGCTATGTTTGTTCCGAAGATTATAATTATTTTGTTTATAAGTGAATGAAAGTTTCGTGTGTATTTTTTTATGTAGGATTTTATAAACTAAAATACATATTTTAAAAACATATATTTGTTTAATATGCATTATTTTTAATTCCTTATAAATTTCACTTGTCGGAGTATAATAGTTATATCCAAATAATACCTTTAGTAATTTATTTTGAGAGGTTTGCAGTTTATTTAGGTGAGATTCCGCTGCACTGCCCCAGATCACTTTTTATAAGTTCTCTGAGAACTTACTCTTAAATTCTCATGAAAATTATCGGAAATTTCCGAGTACATTCCCGCAATTTTGAGTTCTACAACTTGTACATGTACATTGCTAGGTACAGTGCCATCATCTCTGGGTATCTGTCGGGCCGCACTGAAAATCAGCGTTGCAGACTGCCCTGTGGTGGACTACGTAACAATAAGCTGAACCAGCTATGGCACAAGTAATGTAGTTTCAATATCATTTTAAGTTGCCTCAGTATTTATTATTTATAAAAATATCCTTTACATGTTCATTTATGCTAGTAAACATATTAAATGGATTTCATCTATTTGAACTCAAAGCCTTCACAATAAGGAGGATCACAACATTCACAACAAAGATTGAGGCCGATATGTCAATTCTTACACTGTCAATTGTTTTCAGAGCTACAAACTATAGAAATATACCTATAAATTGTAATAAATTAATAACCAAAACTTTGTTTTCAATCGGCCCTATTCGATATTCCACCCCGTATGCTGTTTACGTTTATCCAACTGTAAGATTTTTATTGTAAGATCGTATTAAGAAGATTTCTAGTGATTATCAAAGTTAAGTCGTGGAAAACGGTGAAGCAAATTGGATAACTTTGTTAAAACGAAACTTCTGCGAAAGAGCATTGTGTTGTAAATTCGAACCTTTCTAAGTTTGGTTGGGATCTAATCTACGGTTTATTGAAAATGTACAGTCACTCTCAACTAATTATCCAAGCTTAATTTAGTTGATTAATAGTCTTCGATGTAGGTGTGGATACCTACGTTGTTTAAAGTACTTATAGATTAATTTATCGCCTTGTTACAATAGAATAAGGTTGAAGTTTAAATATATGAACCCTTTTAATTAAATTATATAATTCAAAAACAACTTAAAGGGTCCCCTCACTCGTTTGCTAGCGTCACATACGCGCAGAAGTGAAAAACTCTCTATCTTAGTAAATTGCTCCCACACAAATCTTATTATTGGTAAATGTCCATTCCAAATGAACATTCGCTCATTCTATCCCCCACTCTACGTAATTCGTTCGTTACACAAAACGTGATTCGTCGAAATTCGTTGATTTCGTAGAATGGGGGACAGAATGAGCGAATGCTTGTTTGGTCTAAATGCACCTTTAGGTAACCCAATAAAAAGGTGCACCTTTGTATTGGGGAGTCGTTATAAAATAATCAAAATAGTTTACAAGTGTACCGATTTGGAATTACAATTGGACGAAAAATGAATTCGATACAACGCTTCATCTACAACTAGGAGAACCGCATTTGGTCCTATCAACAAGACCGTAATGAATGATTGTACTGGACATTTTATTTGCACGGTTTTTAGAAAACAACCCTAAAATTTTTTTGAGGTTTGGTACATTTCTTTATTATATTTTTTTTTCTTCATTTTTATATGTATATACATATCGTCACATCACATCACATCACAAGCTTTAACTGAGTTTACCGTGGGGCTAAGTCGATTTGTGTAAGATGTCCCAAAATATATACATGTATTTATTTAAATATTTAAATCAAACATTGATCTCAAATATAACCGACTATTATTAATATTATTATGGAGGCTAAAAAGTTCGTGAGGGACTAATGCCCTGGCCACGACATTGGTCTAAGGCGACCGCGGCAGCGGCGAGCGGGGCGGCGAAAACGGTCTAATGCCCTGGCCACGACATTGGTCTAAGGCGACTGGCTAAGGCGATCAGCGGCGAGCGAATTAAACAAAGTCAAGACCGCTAAAGAAGCATGCCACGACAATTCGCTGTGGGCTAAATCGCGCGCAAATTTACTTGCGCGACCGGCTAAGGCGACCAGCGGCGCGGCGGGCGGCGAGATTAAACGCACTGGCGGTTTGAGCCATGCCACGACTTCGAGCGGCGCGAACGGTCTTAACGGCGGCACGTATCGGGCGGAATTTTAAAGATCAAAATATTTTGTTTTATTCGCTCCGCGATGTTGGACACAGAGGCGTTTATAAGTAAATTTTTTAATAGGCCTGCCTTGTGGATGGCACAGCATTCGCAACACAAGTTGCGGCATGTAATAAAACGGTTATGGGAAGAAATAAAAGAACATTTTCCGAATCACAGCGGTAAGTTTAATATTATTGTATATTAAATAGGATTGCTTACAAAATAATTTATAAATAATAATTTCGAGACACTGAAGGGCCACTTTTGATAATGATATTTTGCGTCCTTTGATTACGTCCCATTCGCTCACCGCTTAGGCGCTTAGACCGTTGTCGTGGCATGCTCACCGCTTAGACCGTTTTCGCCGCCCCGCTCGCCGCTGCCGCGGTCGCCTTAGACCAATGTCGTGGCCAGGGCATAAGCGGTGAGCATGCCACGACAACGGTCTAAGCGCCTAAGCGGTGAGCGAATGGGACGTAATCAAAGGACGCAAAATATCATTATCAAAAGTGGCCCTTCAGTGTCTCGAAATTATTATTTATAAAGTATTTTGTAAGCAATCCTATTTAATATACAATAATATTAAACTTACCGCTCTGATTCGGAAAATGTTCTTTTATTTCTTCCCATAACCGTTTTCTTACATGCCGCAACTTGTGTTGCGAATGCTGTGCCATCCACAAGGCAGGCCTATTTAAAATTTTACTTATAAACGCCTCTGTGTCCAACATCGCGGAGCGAATAAAACAAAATATTTTGATCTTCAAAATTCCGCCCGATACGTGCCGCCGCTAAGACCGTTCGCGCCGCTCGAAGTCGTGGCATGGCTCAAACCGCCAGTGCGTTTAATCTCGCCGCCCGCCGCGCCGCTGGTCGCCTTAGCCGGTCGCGCAAGTAAATTCGCGCGCGATTTAGCCCACAGCGAATTGTCGTGGCATGCTTCTTTAGCGGTCTTGATTTTGTTTAATTCGCTCGCCGCTGGTCGCCTTAGCCAGTCGCCTTAGACCGATGTCGTGGCCAGGGCATTAGGTCGGCGGCTGAGAGACGGTGGTTGTGACCCCCGTTCCGGCTCATATTTGGTTCAACAGATATCCCTGGCTATACAGCGCGGTAACGCAGCCGGGGTGATGGGGACTTTTGGACCGGGTGCGGGACGGAGCGGGGATTGCAATTAACATTTCTTTTTTTTTTTTTTTTTTGTGTTCTATTGACGAAGCCTGTTGCGGATATTGTCATTAGTGAGTATGACGAAGCTTGTTGCTGATTCCATTTTGTAGCATCTTGACGAAGCCTGCGGCGGATTTATTATGTGTAAATTGAGTTCCTATTATGAAATAAATAAATTATATTATTATTTAGTAAAAAAAAATATTATTATATCAAAAAGTCTTATTTCCATTTCCAACATTTATTTCATTGGTACGATTTAAAAGTCCACCATTAAGGATATCTGCATTCTGCAAGTAGTCTTGAAAATATCTGCAAAAATGTTGTATGGTGAATAATTTCAAAATGCACGGAACATAAATTGCAATTTTTTGTATCTAACAGGAACCTCATTCGCGGTATTAGGGCCACATCTTAATTTGGACTTCTCGGCTTCATTATTTTTTTTCCTACCTGTCTGTATTTCTTTCTTGCACATAAGAATAAGAATAATGTTTATTTTGGTGATTAGAAAAAACTTATAAAGAAATGAGTATTATTACAAACACACCAAGGTTGCACTCAGCATGTTGGCTAGGTTGCCATTATATACTTAGATTTGTTTTAAAGCATGCAGCAACTTGCAAGGTGTAAATCTGGCTTTAGAATGGAATAGAGTTGTCCAGTATATTGGACAAGCGGCTGGAGCGATCCGTCATCGCGCCGACGTTGCATCACTCCGTTAATAGGTCAATGTTTCGACAGAGCGACCTCGCCTCATGCTGCGTTCACATTGACGCTCGTCCCTCGCATGTTTTCGCGGCGATATAATGAGCGAGGAATTAGTGTTTAAGTGGATAAAAAGTTCGATTTTGAGGCGTTTTAGAGACTTGATGGATATCGACACGTATTTTAATGATTCGATGTCGTGTTATAACTACTTATGACTCAGATATATTTGCTTTTTTTATTAATCGCCGAAAGTTAATTTGCTGAATAACACTTAACTTAACCCCAACCAACAATACAAACATATCGCAGAATTTTATTTCAGCGAAATATCTCTTGCCCACTCTAATGTTGTAATGATGTGTCTTTCGTATATTATCAGTAAATATATTTTTTTTAACGGTACAAATAATCATTAAAATTTAATTAAAACTAAAATAAATTATCAAATCGCATATTATTAATATCATATTCCAACCCAACCTAGTAGGCAAATAAAAAAGACCAAAATAATATTTAGGATGTTGCCAGGTGAATCATCTGCCAAAAGGGTTTGGAAGTGATATTCCGCAAAATGAAATTCTGCGAAAAGGTAGGATACACTCCGCAATGCTGCTACTTGCTTATTACTTGTATCTTTTATCATATTATTTCGCTGTTATTTATTATGCAAGGATGCACAGTCATTGCTTAGCGCCCGTTCTATATCGAAAGCCGAGCAAGCGAAGGATTCTAAGTTTAAGAAATAGAATCCCGAGCATAGCGAGACGCATAACAAATTTGCAGACTAGCGAAACACAAATTTTTCGTCGCTTTATAAGGAAAATAATAGTTGTAACAAATCTGAATGAGTGCTGTTAAATATTTTATATTTAACATTGTCATTTTATTATTAAATGGACTATTCCTTTCATTTAATGATAAAAAACAACTCAATATTAGCGTACGAAATGCGCACTTTCCACGCTAGCGGATAAATAAGACTTTTTTAGCCGCTGCGCTAAACTAAGTTGCCGCCTGCCGGCTCCGTTGAGCAGAAAAATAATATAAACACCTCGGCCGTTAAATGGGAAATGCCTCGGATGACGTGTAATTGTAGGCCGAGGCGAAGCCGAGGCCGACAAACATGGCAACGGCCTTGGCATGTAATCTACTATTGCACGCAGATTTCAAAGGATAAAGATAAGGCTACTTTCCCAAGCTAGTGAGGTGAAAAAATATTTTATATAGTTTAGGAACACTTCAGGCTACAATTTCCTTCAACAGCCTCTCAACACCGTCCCCAAATGACGGTGCAACGACCGTCCCACCTTTGTGGGATGGGACCCGGCCACAGCTGCAGTAGCGGAAACGCGGCAGCAGCCACACATACTCCAGGAGGAGTATCGTTTGTATATTCAGTCAGGCTACAAATTGAAGGTGGGTATCACCATACGACAAAAGCTCTTAAAAAAACAAGTGTGTTAAAATGACAATCCTAACGAGCCACAAAACGGTGAGTATAGTGCATAAGAGCGCAAGCACGTAACTACTAGTGAGGTGAATGGCTGCTAATTATAAACAATCATAATTATGTAAACAGCTCGCGGCTCGTGCGGATGTGTAAACGCGGTGTTACGTCTGCTATCTATTTACAAAACATTATGTCTTGTGTACAAGTGCGGCCGTGAGCGGCATTTGAACTTTAACTGTCATGATATCTTGCGTCTCGCATTTATTGAAGCACTTGTGACCGAGATTTAGGGTCTATTCCCTCGAATAAAATTGTTTGTCAGACTCCGTAGCCTAGTTGGTAGTGACCCTGCCTTGGAAGCTGGAGGTTCCGTGTACGAATCCCGGCGAGGGCATTATTTGTGTATTTATTTGTCACAAATATTTGTTCCTTGGTCATGGCCAATGCTGGCCCCAAGATTCGGGGTCTATTTCCTCGAATAAAATTGTTTGTCAGCCTCCGTAGCCTAGTTGGTAGTGACCCTGCCTTCGAAGCTGGAGGTTCCGTGTACGAATCCCGGCGAGGGCATTATATTTGTGTATTTATTTGTCACAAATATTTGTTCCTTGGTCATGGCTGTCTATGTCTATAAGTATCTATATCTTACTACTATATATATCGTCGCCTGGTGCCCACATCACAAGCCTCAATTGAGCTTACCGTGGGACTAGGTCTTTGTGTAAGATGTCCCAGTCCCAGTATATTTATTTCTATATTAAAATTCCGTCAGATAAATGGTAGCTATCGTTTTCTTTTAGAAAAAAGATGGCCTGAGGAAAATGAAATAGCTCTCCGAATCGCTAAACTGAAGTGGCAGTGGGGCACATTGCGCGTAGAACCGATATCCGTTGGGGCGGGAAGGTTCTTGAGTGGCGGCCACGTACCGGAAGGCGTAGCGTGGGTAGGCCCCCCACAAGGTGGAGATGACCTGGTGAAGGTCGCAGGAGTCCGCTGGATGCGGGTGGCGCATGACCGGTCATTGTGGCAATCTTTGGGGGAGGCCTGTGCTCAGCAGTGTACGTCCTTCGGCTGATATGATGATGATGTTGATGAGGAAAAGGATGGTGATAATTATATCTGACGGATATCACGGATATATTTATCGAAGGATTATGAAACAGGCAGACCATAATTATGCAGAAAGTTTGGTGTTTTTTTGCAAACATTATTGAAATAGTACATTGTGCACCTAGGGACATAAGTTCGGTATTACACGCCTCTTACGAAACGAGAAAGGAGAAGTCTAAATGAAAGTCTTTTAAAAGCCCGTTTGGTCTAAATGTACCTTGAGGCGGGAACACATTGTATTTAGTAATATGAAGTTATTTATTTCAGTCTAATTTTTAGAAACGATATTTTTTTTCTTTCACAGGTGTGACGAAAAACATTGTGTGTGCCACGGATGGTACAAGAATTATAAACTCGTGTGAAGTAAAGCCCGCGCCTTCGCCTTTATTTTCACACTTGTTCACAATTTCTTATTTACCACCCACATGTATACACAATGTATTGCACTATTACCTAAAGTCAAATGGTTTGGGACAAATACGGAACAAAGCATACGAAGGGTTTAATTTGCAGTAAAGAAAACTAGTTTTCACACCACCTATTCGAATACGGGCCTTTTCTTCCTTGCTGGGAGGGATCAAAGTGGCACTTTTCTGTTCAAGGACTTTCTATTGTCAGTATTAAATCTTTCTATTACAATGAAATATGAAAATAAACAGTACGTTCAAAATTGATAGATTTTTTTTCAGAATCGATTATTTGCATAAATATTAAATATGTGATATATCTTTTATTTTTCTCATAGGTGGTGTGAAAAGCAGTATGTGTCACACGGTATCAAAATTATTTCGTATTGGGCGTTAACGCTTGAATCCTTCATTACGCTCAGGATTCCACTTTAGAATCCCCCCCTACAGTCGGGATTCAATTGTGGAATCCGTCGCTCCATTCAGGATTCAATTGGGCGTATACGCCCACGCCGGAAATATACCATTTTGATCCCTTGTGACACAATCTACTATTGTTATGTTAAGTGACTACATAAACAAAACTTACCTGGGTGCGGATGAGAATGAACATGTTCCGGAGGCTGCATGGACGAGAGGGCTGACAGAGGCGTGTATCGGGCCCCATCCTCGCGGGAGCAGCCCTCCTGGAACATCACACAGCGTCAATAAGGCCCCTTACAATTACCACCCTGCAGCCGCACCATGAGATTCCGCGGCGTTATTTACGCAGGTTTCTTTCTATCCAGCTCGCTCGCGCCAATACGCAAGTCGCGATGGATAGAATGTAAACAAGCGGTATTTAACGTAGCGGTAGCTCATGGTAGGACTGTAGCCGTATCATGAGTTGGAAAGTAAAGGATACGTTAGGTTTTCCTCGATACGCAATGCATTCTATCGCAATCGACTGACATATTGGAGCGAGCGCGATGACCAGCTTTCCGTATCGAGTAAAATCTAACGTTACCGATACTTGTAAAGTCAAGGCACAGGTACTGCTCACTGCTTTACGTATCAAGTAAAACATAAAGTAACCGATGCTTGTCAACTCATGGTACGACTATTGTACTCAACGTAAGTTAAAATTAAAAAAGAATCACGCGTGTTGGTTATTAATGTTATATAGCTATAGCTGTTTCCTACGACCTTATGTGTGTTCATGTCGGTGAACTGTACACTTTGCGGGGTAAAAATTATACAACCAAAATTAAACAAACGAACGACACGATTCCAAATACCCGAGAAATTTGACCCGTGGTTGCTAAGACCGAGTGGCCGAGTGGTACAGGCATCAGCTGCGAAAGCTGAGCACGTGGGTTCGATCACCACCTCGGACGATGGTGCAGGGCTGCCAGATTGTATAATTGGATGCAATTTTTGTATAATTTGGCTGCTCTATGTACCTATAATGAATTGGCTTGTATAATCGGATACATAAAGAGAAAATTATACATTTTGTACTACTATCTACTGTCACTCCAAGGACAAAGCTGTTTTGGTATAATTTTATTGGATTTTGTATAATTTCAGTGTCTTGTTTCGTATACTTTGAAAATTGTGACTGGTAACCCTGCGATGGTGAACTAGGACGTTTTTCTTTGGTACATTACATTTATTCAAAAATAATAAAATGATTTGATTTGTTCCACAAAACTTGAATGGAATTTTTTCAGTGGTCTAGGCGTCAAAACATTACATACTGATAAACATAGTTACCTTCGTCTTTGTAACATGTTTATAAATAATATCAATAAATATAATTGTATCTTTACTTTACTTACATTATCTAATTGCGATAATATTATTAACGTATCTCTTAATCATCATGATTTTTATTTTGTAAATAATACAGAGTCTTATCAATTACTTTTATTAAAATTCCAAATTAGTAGCATAGTAAGCAAGTCATCGTGAAGTCACAAATACGAAAATAAAATTGTAATAGAATTTACCCGTAAAACTTTGCATCTCCTGCGATAATAACGATTCGTTCGTGATCACCTGCTACAACGTTAAGAAATACGGTATGGAAATGTTTTTATTAATATATAAATCTAATAACATCATTCCCTATGAAAGCAGTTATCAATGTTTGTGACTGTGTAGCTATTTTCCAAGTGTTACATGTTATTCACAAACGTTTTCTCATTTAGCAAGTTGCTAACTATTGTTTTTCCTTTCGGTCTTATCAATTATAACTATATGTTTTAAAAACTCAAGGGATAAGCAATTCTTATCGGTTTGCTAAATTAGGAGACGTTTATGAATATTTTGACGTTTATAATAGTAGGTTAGTTTCTTTGTACGATTTTTTACACTACACGGCAATAGAATAGTTTTCTGCGATTTATTGTTCTGCATGTTACCTCAAGAATGATATCATCGTCCCGGCGGACGGAAGTACAAGTAAAGCGTAAATCGTTGTGTAATGTGGCAGTTAAGACGAAAGGGCGTATTTTACTCCAACCCGCTAAAAGCGTCGACGTTGAGATTGTTGAGTAGCTATTTCCCACAACTTGAGCTGCTCGGCATTCGTTTTGTTGGTCCCGTCGGGCACGTTTTGTTAATCCGACGGATACTTAATAATGTGATAATTTTGCTTTACAACTTTGCCGACGGTGATTTTTATAAACAAATAAACGATGCCTATTGTTTCGTTGTAAAATCTAAATGTTAATTCTATACTTAGTTTAAAAATTAAATGATCTAGATGAACCTAGCTGAGTTGATACATAATTAATTAAACAATAGAGACCGTTTAAGCTTACTTTGACGAGGCGATTATTTTATTTTCACGTGTCAGTTAGATAAAAGAACGTGTTTTACTTGTGTCACTAATAAAGGATTAATTACAGCGCACGGACTGAAAATTAATTGCGAAACGGTAGTTAACTAAGAAGCTAAATTGATATTTATCAGTGAAGATCCTTGACGCTCCTGAGTGTTTAACATTACGTTAATAAGGTTTAACGCGTCAAGCGATATAATCTGCGTCAGGGGTAGAGACGGTTACTCCTTTCACGCGTAAATCTCGCTTCAATTGATCACTTCTTTCCACTCGATATTCATCGTTTGCCGTATACAGAAAGGGCTTACATTTCTGCGCATCTTTAGATGGGTTAAGCGATGAAGGATAATGTGGGGATGAGGTCCCGAGGCGTGTTTACATAGAACTTACTTCATTACCGAGTATTAATGAGAGTCGAAGCGCCGGCGGGCCAGTCGTCTATATTTATATTTTATTTGTTCCAATTTGCTGTCTTTTTTAGCGGATAGTTTTTTTATTGGTTCTTTTCAAAACTGTACAATTTATATACATACTTATTATATACATATTCATATTTATTTATGTATATTAAATCTAACTAACCTAACATATGTATAGCTAAGATTGGCCCTTATGGCATTGTACCGAGGATGCTGGCGGCATTTCATCGCTGTATCGCAATACTGATGCGTTGTGCGAGAAAGTCGCCAGATCTTCGATCTTTAGCTACGTCAACCAGATTTTTCACGTTCAGCAAACAATTTGCGTGTGCAGGGCCCCATGAACCTAAAGTTCCGACGCCAAATAATTAATTTTTATTTGTATTTTGTTGCCAAGACCAACTATCGACTTTTAGTGAAACTACATTGTACTGTGTACTTCGCTTACCTTGTCACAATTTGCAGTTGCCGTCGTCTGAGTGTGACTGGTTGAAGAAATACGATATTGCATCCCAGAAACAGTACAGAAGCCTTCGTGGTGATGTGTCGAATAAACTCCGGTAATTGTGACATCAGTATCTTGGTTTACAATCACTTCTACCTTTTGCTTCCTGTCTTTTGTTGTATCGTCTTTTTCCTTTTTAGGCTCTTCGTTTTTTGTTTCCGACTTAACGCCGGAACTTACCCCGTTTTTTGGCTTCTGAGAAAAAGACTCATCGCTACACGAATCCGATGTCGTATCATCTTTACTAGATTTAGGCGATCGTTTTTCGTAACTAGCTGCTAGTATAGCAGTGGCGTTTAGGCTAGCCATTCTTTTTTGTACAACCATATCTTTTAGATCCATTACAACTTCGTTTCGATTCCGTTTCTTTTTTACAGGCACACCAGCAGTTTTCTTCATTTTGGCCGGGGGTTTTTCTGTGTCAGATTTGCTCGACAATGTTTTAGAAGTGGCTTTCTTTTTGTCTACATTTACAGTTTTCTTTTTGGAGTCCAATTCACTGTCTTCGCTTGACGAGGTAGACGATTTAGGATCCCAGTATTTCCCAGCACTTCTTATTCCGGGCACTCCACGTAAAGAGCGTTGTACTGGAGGATTATCATCGGAACTCTCTGAACTATCTTCTTTTTTATTACCTTTCTTATTATCATAATCAGATTCTGAAGTGGTATCCGCCTGGTTCATTTCTTTTGGCTTAGATTCTTTCTTTTTAACTGTCGTGGCTTTAGATGTACTAGGCAACACGGGCCTGTCAATCGTTTTCATTAGACCTAACTCCATATGAGTTCGGCTTTCGTTCTCATAGAGACAATGTACTTTAGCAATGGCATTAAGTGAAGCCATTCTGTGTTTTTTAGGCCCCGACCACATGGATAGCAATTTTAGTCTCCTTTTGCTTGGTTTTTCACTTCCAAGTAAGATAGAATCATCTTTTAGATCTATGAGAGAATCTTTCGAAAGTTCTTTTAATTCTTTGGAAGTGTTTTTCTTAGCTCCATCAGTAATTCTTTTATATTTCTTAGCCTTAGTTTTCTTGTTTTTAGGTGACTCCGAGCCAGAAGAGTCTTTAGTATCATGATCATCATTCGATTCAGTGTGGCTTTCATCTGATGAAGTATAATGGAATGATTTAGTGTTAAGAGCAAACTTAGACGTATCTATATCTTCGTCTGACAAACTACTTTTCTTATTTGGTTTTTTGACTTTCGCGATAACTTTTTTAGTCGGTGTAGTTTTAGGAGTTTTATCTTTCTCGTTTTTATTAGTTACAGGATCTTGATCAAGGAATTTGATTGGGCTGAAAGGCTTTCCAGTAATGCTAGATTTACGTGCCACCATTTTATAGGACTTACTGACTATCGGTTTTTCCTCTATATCTTTTTCAATGTTATCAATTGTGGACATAGACAAGCTAGAAGTTGCATCATTACCAGATATGAATTCTTCACTACCTTTCTTCGCTTTCAATTGCTTAACAACTTCTTCAATAGGTCGATGAGGTGAGTACTTTTTCTTCTCCACTTCCTTTTTATCAATAACGGTACCTTTTACTCTAGCAATTGGCCGTACTCGACCAACGTTCTTATTTACGGGGCTGCGGAAGCCAGATAGTATACTTTTAGGAGAATCGACTTTTTCTGTAAATGTATAAACATCAATTTCAGGTCCAGGTGACACCAACGTGTTTAAAACGACTTTTTCTTTATCGTTTTCCTCTGTTTTAGTTTCACATTTCATTGATAAGAACCTTTCAGAAACACTAAGGTTCCCTTTAGAGTTTTTGCAACACTTGACATCAATATCAACTGTTCGTGGCGGTCGACTAGAAGTGAAAAATTTAGGAGGTCTTTCAACTTCTATTTTAGGCGATGTTTCAATTGGATTGGAAATCAGAGGATTTGAACAAGTAGTTGCTACACTGTTATTGATGGAATCTTTATCATCAGATTTTTCAATGGGTTTATCAGGCACTGTTTTGGAATCAACAATCAATTCTTGATTATTTTGATTACTTTCCTTACGATTCATTTCTTGAGTCGTTATATTATCCGTCTTATCATCTCTAATGGAATTTTCTGATGTAGCTGCAGGAAGAAGTTTCTTTTTTTGTACTGCAATTGATTTCTTTGAGAGCACTTTGGCTTTAGAAACTTTTGACGTCACCTTCTTAGGTAGAGAAGAATTAATTTTGTACTTGATATTATCATTGTCATCTCCATCCGTAGGCTTAATTAATTTGGTTTTAGGTGGAGATTTAGGCTGTTTGGGACATTTTTTAGCCAAAACTTTTTTTACGGGTACTGCTGCTTTTGTCGACTCTTTTTTCTCCTTGGGGTCCTTTTTAGTTTTCTTGGTAGGCGAGTCACTAAGAGTGGAACTAGCTTTTGATGTTCCCGCTTTTGTCGATTCAGTATTATCACTTTTATCTGAATTGGAAGACTCTTCGTCATCTTTTTGATGAATAGCATCTTCTACTGTCTTTTTAGTGTTTCTCAGTATAGTTTTATTGGCCAACTTTTTTCCTTTTGTAGATGTCACTAGTTTTTTCTTAACTTGTTTAGTATTAGAGCGCGCTTTGAAAGCTGTTTTGCTCACAACCCCCTTCTTCAAAGTTTTTGACGTCTGTGACCGCATTGTCCGATGGGGTCAGATAATTTTTGTCGTCATTGACGGCCCGATGAAGAAGTTCACATCCTGAAACAAAAGATAAACTATATAAATCAAAAGGAAATATTTTTCTACATGACAAGTAATAAATACGTTATTGCTGGTTGAGTTGTTGGAGGAAATAAATATATCCTATTAAATGGACGCCTATGAAAGGCTGCAATAGTCATTAGGGTAAAAAACCTTTTGTTATGCGATACACCCCATGACAGATGTTTTGAGGTATCAAAGGTGTTCCAAAATCCATGGTTACGCAAGCTTGAATAGCATTTGAAAGGACGCTGCTGTATGAAAATATAAAAAACGCTTGTATTGTAAAAAAAATCCAAATTAGGCAGTATTTCTCTATAGATATTGAGTGCGCAATTTTGTTATAGTAGGAAACTTCAATTTTGATGAGATTAAATTGTTGTCATAAAATACACGTATTTTTGAACTACTAGTTCTTCATTGTTTGGGCTTGTACCAGGTATACTCTGTTTGGTTTGGTATTTAAAAAAAGGTAAACAATCTTGCAGTATATTTTTATTGAAAACTACGAGTATAAAATAAGTTTTAGCAAATACGCATAATATAACAAGGAAATACAGTGATTTATACAGTGTGTTAACATGAGCCAGGATTTTATTTGAACCGAGGATTGAGATGCAGATTCTTAGCCAAACCATGTGCATTATTTGTTTAAAAATCCTAATTTTAAAAGTAATTAACTTTCTAAGAAAAGTTAATTGAAAAGCAATGTACTTCAAAATAAATCGTTAATTGGCACTTGACAATGACAGATCGCAGCCACTCGCAACGTTTGACAACTAAGCAGTACACGCGTTACATTGATCGTTCGAACGAAATTAAAATAATTGTTCAGTTAATTTAAATATTTGTCAACTCTTAATACTCGAAAACGATTGCCAGTAATGCGTATTATTACCCATTTTCGTAAAAGCCTGGCTCATGGTAACACACTGTATAGTTTTGATTAATGAAGTACCTAGTTTGGATTTTTAAATGCATTTTCCAATAAAAAGATGCTGCAAGATTGTTTACCTTTTTTTAAATACCAAATCAAACAGAGTATAGTTTTATTATCTACTTGGGCAATTCTAACGTACCTATGCAAAATTCCTTGCATAATGTAAAACATGTTCAATTAAATAATGCTAACAAGCGCAGGCCACAAGGAAGATAAATGGGCTACGAGAGAAATAATTCTTCAAAAAACAAACATCTGCCAATAAACATGTGCACACGATCATATCAAAATGTTCACCACACACGAACAACCGTTTTTGTGAGCCCAACAGACACATTGCATGCTGAAATTCGACAAGGTTCTATACACCATTGAAATCAGAACATCTTTACGCCCTTGTAAGCGGCGTGGCAAAATTATACCTGCCACGCGCGCGAGTTATTAGCTACAAAAAAACTGTATCTTATCGTCTGCCATGTGTTCACAAATTTAGGGCCATTAGACATTTCTAATGGGCCTAAATTTAACAAAAAGAGTTTATGTGTATACTTTTGTGACGCCTTATGCGATATGAATTTATAACTCTACCTAATTAAAGTTACTGCAGGTTCCTGTAACTGAAAAGTTAATTGCACAAAAAGTTAACCAAAGAGTGAATTTTGAATATTCACGGTGCTTTTAGCTGCTTGTTCTACTGAATAATTTAATGAACATTAAATAATTAAGTAAAATACACCTGAACGTTTAAGTCAAACTATAATGTTTTAATTTAATGTATACACGTCGTATATGTCATATTAATATTCTCCATACCGTGATTTACTTAACTAAAACCGAACACAAAAAATTAGAAGCAAAAATACTTAACTATATTAAGAAATTAAGAAGAAAACAAAACATCCGATCATAAAAGTAATATCCAGTTCAGATAAATACCCAGTAAACTGAACTGACACAGGCACGAAAGCGATGCCCGAACTATTCCAATAAAACTTTTAAACGCTTTGCCGGGTTTTTTACGGATGTTTAATATTTGCTCTATCTGGCACCTACCAAGAGTGCAGGTGGCAGAAATAATATTTATCTATTTAGTACTATATATTTATACTCGTATAATTTTCGAAAACATTATTTTACGATTTTTGGAGGATCCAAGATATTTCAAAAATATTGCAGGAAAATCATTGCATGTAAAATATATATCAAGCATGTTAAGTAAGTATATCCAGTATCCACGAATGTCAACAAATACCACAAATATTGAGAGAATCAGCACGTGTTTCGAGGTATCCTAAGGATATTAGCGCTGGATTACACGGTAAATGAGGTGCAATGCTAGTGCTCTTAATAAGTACTTCTTAAAATGATGCAAAAAAGATTAACTTTGTTAATATCTAATGTTTTGAATAACATTTTTTCTCGACTTTGAACTTTTCTAGCGAAACTATGATGGGGCCCATTCTACTTCCGGTTACTTTATTATGTTCATTATTATGTCATTTAGACAGACACAGATTAAAACTTTAATAAATCTTCTATTGGATTTATACGTTCACTGATTTTAATTAGGAAAATAAATGGCGTATATTTTTTTATGAATTTATGTCGAGAGTTAGCTTAATTAAAAACAAATCAAAATGCGAGTATACACACTTACACATTCACACTCACACACGTCTTACACAAATTATCTTAATTATTTATTTATTAAACTAATTTTATACTTTAACTTTGTGTTACCTATTAACTGACTTTTGAGTCTCAAGATACAGGCTCAGCCTAGTTTGAGACTCTTGGGATATCTTTGTGATTATTGCTAATTCGTTTAATTATTCAATAAATTATTCTTATTCTTATTCTTAATTTTTTAAATTTTCCTTGGCTTAATACTAATTAAATTTATGCACGCGTAGATTTTTGAGAATAAGTCCCGAAGTAGGTAAATGATTTTCGTACGTACGTACATTACACTAAAATCATTAGATTCGTTAGGCATGCAGTTGGTCGATACCGGCTCCAATAGTTTGCCAAAACAATTATGAACATTGCACCGGACTGCGCCTAGCTCACATTCGGGGGCTTTTCTGCAGGTGATTTCATTCTGCTCAAATGAAAATGAATTCGACATTATACGCCGAAAATAACACATGACGACGATAACTGTCCACGAACATAAATAAAAC
Organism: Thaumatotibia leucotreta; assembly: GCA_025490895.1. Taxonomy (NCBI): domain Eukaryota; kingdom Metazoa; phylum Arthropoda; class Insecta; order Lepidoptera; family Tortricidae; genus Thaumatotibia; species Thaumatotibia leucotreta. Next base: position 48,017 of record JALPQI010008190.1, read on the forward strand.
GGGGAAAGTTAAATGAAAGAAGATTAAAGCAAGCTCTTTATTGAAAAATGTGCAGCAGCTAACGTGCTACTAACGGTGAGATTAAAACTAGCGAGGCGACAAATTTGCGATGAGAAAAACAATTAAAAATAGTTGCCTCGGACAAAGTTGGAGTAAAATATAGTATAATGATTTCTGTGCAATTTTAAATAAAGGAACGATGAGACCGGCTTTTGCCGAGTTAATCTAATAAAGGCGTAAGCAAGCACTGTTATTGTTGGATCTTTATTGCGGACTGAAGTGAACTGCCGTGGCGTCGAGTTTTTGTTGATGTTTAGTTTTTTACTTCAAAAGGCTAATTGAGCTCAAAGAGGACTTAATATCTCTGCTTATTTTGTAATAAAGAAATCTAATAAGATTATTCATAATATAGTGGTGAATTGAAGGCGTTCCACATAGGAGGAGTGTCTTTTTAAAAGGACTTATTTCCACTTTAAACTTTTTTTTACTATGAATGTAGTTTTGCTAAGAGTAGAAAAATTCATATATTGTAGTTTTGAATTTCAAGTTCTAATAAGCCTCTTCTTGTCCTCCAAAATGTTAATATAAAAGTCCGTGTCAAAAGGGCCTATTTCTCCCTTATACTAAGAAAATGATTTGAGCTTTTAGAAGTGTATATTTTATTATAAGAACTTATTATTAAGTAGTTTTTGCAGAAATGAAGGGTTTGTAAAATTTCCTTGAAAAACAGATTGTGTGTTATTGGATAAGCTCGCAAGGCCGCAACAAAATGGCTTAATTCTAAAAGTATCGCGTCAAAAGGGCTTAATTCTGAAAGTTTATATGGTATATTAACTTAATAATTAAGTTGATAAAGCAATATATTTAGTGCCAAAACATTTATATCAACTTACTTAAGTACTATATCAAAACCACAGAAAGAATATCGGAATGGAAACCGTGGATTTAGGTTTTTCTCAATTTCCCAAAAAAAAATCTGGAAATAAGCCCTTTTGAAAAGACACTCTGCATAGGAAAATACGTGGTAATTGGATCTAAATGTGGTCTTACATCACCCTCGGTTCGGACCACAAAAATCTGCGATGCTTACCATGCTGAGCTGCCGTCTTGAGTTTAACGCGGACTTACTTTCTGTTCATCCCGCACTCCGCATATTGGTACAAGCTCAAACTTATATGTAAGTACATTAATTAGAGGACGTATAGGAAAAACTTTCACTAAGCATAAAAAGGTCATACATTCCTTGCAAAATAACCCGCGTATGCACTCAATTATTTACTGCGAACTCGGAGCGTAAAACGGAGCGGATTATTC